>BOPN01005300.1:12500-30000 GCA_017312705.2 Penaeus japonicus
CACTGCCACCCACACTAGCGATCATGGCTCTGTTTGGATGTATAATCTTATTTACTCCGCTCTGAGCGAGCTGATTCAGGAAGTAGGAAGGCTTGTTGCGGTTCACAGTAGACAACATGATATCAC
Source organism: Penaeus japonicus (assembly GCA_017312705.2). NCBI lineage: Eukaryota > Metazoa > Arthropoda > Malacostraca > Decapoda > Penaeidae > Penaeus > Penaeus japonicus. The sequence continues at coordinate 12,627 of BOPN01005300.1, forward strand.
GGGCATGAACTCATGTTGTCCACTGAAGCCTTGGGGATCTTTAAATGTCCTAATCCAGGCAGAGATTGGGCCCACGTGCGTGCACGGGCAGGTGGGCGGGAGGCCTCTGTGCAGGGCGTGCATGGACGGGCGGTGTTCGCCACTAATCACGGGACAAATTGCTCCTCACCGGGCCTCACTTCGGCACCCACTTTACAAACGTCATTGTTGTTTACACAGCCGTCACCTGCCACACTGCTGCCAGCTCGAGCGGGTACCCGACCAGGCATGAATGGGAACTTCGACCAGCACCCCGCTTTCCTCAACGCCACTCCGTTGGCGGCTTGAGAAAGGCGCTCGGCTGGTGCGTGTCGCCGCCAGAAATTCCGTCTCCCGGCGTCATGACTCACGACCGGACCGCCGGGGCTGGTGTTGGCGTGGCGTAGCAGGCACCGACTGTCTCTGGATGTTGTGGCGCTAACGATGAAGTTCTGCATTGAGGTGGTCATGCTCGGCGAGCACCCTGGTGGGGGTAGGGATAGGGGCGGGGAATGCTTTAGTTACACCCGTTCCAGCCCGCACGGCCTCTAACAGCTGAGACCCCTGTGGTGGTGCATCAAACAACCTGCAATAACCTTGGCAGCTGTAAGACAGTGTGTTAGCAGTCCGGCAGGCGCAGAGGGGTTCTGAGCCGGAGTTTAGGCTTAGAGATTTAGGGAAAGCTTCAGACAGGGTTACTGGCCACCTCTGCTCAGGACCCCAAGTGCTCCAACCTGTTTACTTTTCTGAATGAAGGCGTAGATGTTTTAGATGTGCATATACCATAACCATTGCGAAGTGTATCAGTAGATGTTGTGTACTAGACGGCAACATATCCCTCCTTATAGAAGGAAAGGCAAGCTACCTGCCATGCTTTTCTAAGGTGGTGTGATATGAAGTAAAACTTTTTCTAGAGAATACTAACATGTAGAAGTGTAAGACTTGAAATTTCGTGTTTTTTTACGAATATTAGCTCCGTCGCCTTTTTGGTCTTCAGTTTACACACGCGAAATGAGTATCTTTCCCGATTTTTCTGATGTGCTGGTCAGAACACTTTCTCTCTTATACTGAATTATATTAATTTGCTTGCATTTTGTAAGTATATATATATGTGTGTGTGTATGTGTGTGCGTGTGTGTGCGCGCGCGCATGCATGCGTGCGTGCATGAATGTGCGTATGTGTATATGCGTGTGTGTGTGTGTGTGTGTATGTGTGTGTGTGTGTGTGTGTGTGTGTGTGTGTGTGTGTGTGTGTGTGTGTGTGTGTGTGTGTGTGTGTGTGTGTGTGTATGTGTGTGTGTTTTTATGTTTGTGTGTGTGTGTGTGTGAGAGAGAGAGAGTGTATGAGTGAACGTATGAGTGTGTTTGTGTGTGTGGAGAGAGAGAGAGAGAAAGAAAGAAAGAAATGAATATATAAAAGTGATATATGTCTATATATACTGGTATGAATGCAAACATATTCTAACATTTCCCTTGCTATTGTCTAGAATAGCGAATAGCTTTGAATATATACAGTGGCGTGGCCAGGCATGGAGGGCGAAACGTCACATTTTTCGGTTGCATGCGCTTACCTAACACTGCAGCGCAACATTACCAAGAAATACTGAATTGCAAGAGGCATGCTGTTACGGAGGTATTTAGAGATGTACAGTATTTATTTTCACCCGAAAGGACTGCCGGTGAAATTAATGGCTGGCAAAGGACCAGAGTAATGGATTTTGTAGATACTTCGTGTGGTGCGTAAACACGCTGTGAGTCTGTGTTGCATGGACGGCATGGCGATGGTGTACGTTTCTTGGATGCGGGTGTACGTGTGTGTGTATGTGTTTTTTGTTTTTTTTTTTCTCCAAAAAGAGGGCATCTCACTTTTCATTTTGCTATTTAAAAATCTTTGTTTATGAACTACTATTTTTGACGTTTTGATTTAACTATAAGTGATTAACGTAATAAGATTTTAGGTCATAATTTTTGTTGTCAATATATCAACGATGTTTTTTTTTCCCTTACTGCATGTATTTTATTCAGTTTGCATATTCATTTATTCATTTACTGATGTATTTACATGTATGTCTGTGCGTGACGAGGGTGGCCTAAAAAAAAAAAAGTCGAGGAATTTTCTGAAGAGAAAATCTCCTTCCCGCCAAGTGACGAGATTTGAAATGTGTCCGCGTTTTCAGGGCGGCTCTTTGGAGGACCGCGTCAACCGTCTGGAGGGCGACAAGGACTCGCTGCAGCTCCAGGTGACGGTCCTCAGCGAGCAGGTCGAGGCGCAGACGGAAAAGATCGCCGACCTCGAGAACCTTCTGGAGGAGAAGAAAGAACTCTTGAGAAAGACGGAGGAGCAGTTACAGAAGGTTTGGAATTTTTTGTTTGTTTGTTTGTTTGGTTGGTTGGTTGGATTATTTAGTTTTTTCTTTTTCTTCTATTTCGTCGTCGTCTTTTTTTTCTTCTTCACTGTTAAGAAATATTTGTGTGTGTGTTTAGTTAACATAGTGCCAAAGCTGTAAAGGATTGTTTGAATGCGTTTTATATACAGAAGAATTTTTTAACGATCAAAGAGTAGACTTTTTTTCACTTTCTAGTTCATCGAAATTGCTTTAACTCGGAAACCGTTGCACAGCGTTTGTTCTTAAATTTATATTAGCAGAAAAGATCACTGTAGGTGTTTCACAGTGATGCAAACACACGCAAGCTGGGCGGGTTCTCATTGGCCAATTGCACGCTCGAAGAAGTAAGCTATAATTGGCGGAAATCTGTGCGCGGCCGAAGTCTTTTAACTATTCAGTTTTTATTAGAACTGTGGCCGGATAGCGGTCCTTTTAAGAGCGTCTTATGGGACAACGCTGCGAAAGACATTACTGTAGTTTACTTTGGCAACAAGGAAAATTTAGCACCTTTAGAATTCCAAGTTCGGTGTTGCCATTGACCAGAAGGGTGCTCTTGTAAAATTCAAATTTGGTATTGCAGTTGACCAGATGGGTACTCGTGTAGAATAGATCAACACAGCTTAAACTGAAAAAAACAAAAATCTTTGCACAACGGTGACTGCATTCAAAAATATATCCCAAACAACCACGCACACCTTCATATCATAGACACCACCGAAACCCACATACACCAGCACCAAAATAACCGCCCTCCCGCACCGTCCTCTCCTCCAGGAGGTGATGACGAGATCGAGCCTGGAGACCCAGCGGCTGGAGCTCTTCAGCGAGATCAGCAACCTGAAGCTCCGGCAAGCGGCCTTCGAGAGAGAGAACGCGGACCTGCGTGATAAGATTCGCCGCTCGGATCACCAGTCGGACCACGCTAAGGCACAGGTGAGTCAGTGGCTTTGTGGGGGTTGGTTTTCGATTCTTTTTTTGTTGTTGTTGTTGCTTTTTTTGTCTTTGTTTTTTTTTGTGTTAATTGTTATTGCTGTTCAGTTGCGTACATGTTTTGTGTTTATATGACCTTGAATTACATGATGGTCCAATGGTTGTAATTGTAATAGAGGCGTGTCTGCATGTTTGGCACGGTAGAATGTCAAGGAAATCACTTTTATTTGTTTTGTTTTGACGTTGTTGTTTTTACATGTGTTTTAGTGTTGTGTACTTAGTTGTTTTCATTTTATCCATTTTCATTAATTCTTTTGTAGTGTTTATCCGTAACTATACAGATAAGGCTCCCAGTTTTTATTTTTGTTTGTTTCTTTTCATTTATTTTATATTTGAAATACGTTCATGAATCAGTGATATAAAAGACACACACACACACACACACACACACACACACACACACACACACACACACACACACACACACACACACACACACACACACACACACACACACACACACACATATTCACACACACACACACATATTCACACACACACACTCTCTCTCTCTCTCTCTCTCTCTCTCTCTCTCTCTCTCTCTCTCTCTCTCTCTCTCTCTCTCTCTCTCTCTCTCTCTCTCTCTCTCTCTCTCTCTCTCTGTCTCTCTCTGTATCTCTCTCTCTGTCTTTCTCTCTCTCTGTCTTTCTCTCTCTCTGTCTTTCTCTCTCTCTGTCTCTCTCTCTCTCTGTCTCTCTCTCTCTTTCTCTCTCTCTCTCTCTCTCTCTCTCTCTCTCTCTCTCTCTCCACCCCCTTACCCCGACCATGGCCACAAGTGCTGTCATTACCGCTGTAGTTGATCTTGTTATCCACCGCATGCGTGACCCCGTGTATAGGACTCCTCGGTGTCGTTTTGGCGTATGTGTTTGTCTGTTTGTTTGTTCGTTTGTTTATAGGTTTAACGGATTCATCGGGTTTCTCCCATTCTCTCTCTTTCTCTGTCTCTCTCTCTCTCTCTCTCTCTCTCTCTCTCTCTCACTCTCACTCACTCACTCACTCACTCACTCACTCACTCACTCACTCACTCACTCACTCACTCACTCACTCACTTTTACAAACATAAACTCAGATACACACATCCATCTACAAAAGACCGAATTTTTGCTTTTATTTTGTTTTGTTTTAGTCAGAGCCTTATTCATATTTCTTTTCCTTGTGCTTTGTCACCATTCACACATTGTGAGCACAAGAACCTTGTAGATGTTAACACAGAGAGTGAGGCATGTTTTGTGTGTTGTGTGTCCTATCATATTTTGTTGTGGTGTGGTCAGCCGGTATTGTGTGGTATCGGGCGTTCTGGTAGTGGGCGGAGCATAACACCAACGGCTGCGTCCACCCCTATCCACTCCTTCCTCGTCACCCCAGACTCACCTCAGCCTAGCCATCAGGTAGTATAACTCGGATTAACCATGACTAACGGAGTATCTTTCCACGTAATTGTAAAGGAAATTCTTCCCATGTCCTGTTGTATTTAAATGAGCTTATATGTCCAGCTGCATCTGTTTGATCTAAAGAAAGTTGCATGGATGAGTACCATATTTTTTGCATATTATAAAAATGTAAAGTTTTTTTTTTAACTTCAGATTTCTTTATGATCTGTTATTAGCTGGTGCTTGATATTACATTTGTAAAGTATTTTGTCATTTCATGTTTCTGATTAACTTCTAAATACATGTTGCTGATCTTGTTATAAGACTGTCATTGATGACTGATTTCTTTTGACTGTACATTATATTTGATAATCTCTTATGCTTTGTTTGAATTTTCATGGTCATCTATTTTATTCTTCTTTCTTCTTATTATTATTTTCTGTTTCTCACCAACTTTTCCCACTGTCATCCCCTTCATTCTTTTCCTTCCTTTGTTTTCTCTGTACTTTTTCGTGAATCACATCACATCTTCTCTTCTTCTTTCGTACTCCCCTCTTCCTCTTCTAGAATTTTATTTCTTTCAAGCAAATGTAAATATTCTATGCTTAAAGTGTTTCCAGATCTTATGTTATGGAGTATGCTAAATACAAGATTCATTGCACTCAAGAAACTTTTGCTTTAGAAATGTCGACATGCAAGATGTCCTCTCTTTAGTATTGTAATATAAAAGTGCTTTTAAGATAAAGATGTCATGGGCATGCTGTCCCTGTTCCCGTCTGGCTACTAACCAAAGACGTGACTTCAGCTTGCAGCACAGCTGGCTAACTCCCCATCTCCGAGTAGCATCTCCACTCTCTCCACCATTCCGGCTTCTTCGCCTAACAAGTCTCCTGCTCAGGCTCCCACTGTGTCGCCTGCCTCCTCTCCAGTGGCATCCCACGATGCGCGAGAATTCTTGCCGCCAAGGGTGAGTAAGGTAAGTATCGACCTTGTGACTGGTTTTATTGGTATGCAGCCTGATGGGTTTGGACTTGATTTGTGTGCCTTTATGTTTGGAAATGTGGGTTATTATATGTTTATGTGGTGGGGGGTGGAAGTTGTAGTTAGTTGCTCTTTCAAGTGTATGGGGTTGTATATGTTTATTCAGTTTCAAGGTTAGTATTTGAAATGTGATTAGGTGAACAGACACTCCTACAGCAGAGGGACTTGGATATTAGTATCAGATTTTGTTGAGTATTTATTATTACCACATATTGAAAAACAGTACAGTACAGACAAGTTTCACATTATGCAGATTTTATTAAATTCTTTATGACAACAGTAGGAATGAGTTATATGACTTTTTTTGTACACAGACTTCCCCTATGCAATATATTGCTCATATACTGTACATATTTCAATTTCACATGCTTCTAAAGCTAGTTGTATAGCATATTTGCTTTGTACTGCTTACTACATGTAAGTACTTGTTTTTTATTCTTATATATCTTATATAATACCTTTTATAATAGCCATCTTCATAAAACTTACTAAATGAGATGCTCCTTTTTTTATTGTGTAACAAATTGAATAAAAAACTATATGTAAATTTGTCTGCTTAAGACTAATAGGAAGATAATGCATATGTTTTGCAGTGACTTAATTCATCCCTTAAAGGAATGCCATAGGAATATGCCACAAATAAAAATTTAGGTTGATAATGCTGTTAGTTTAAATCTAGTATATATTCATTAAATAGAAACATATTTTTGAAAAGGAAAGTCATATAATTGTTCATAGAATTTAGAATTTTGAAAGAATAATTATGCCAAATTTACATGTTGCAGACTCCCCCACCAAATGCTCGACGGAAAATCGACCAGTTTGGAACCATGCCTCGTCAGCGAGATATAATCATGGGTGGAGAAACCAACCACGGCTCTGCAACCACAGGGCGAACCAAGGGAGTCATGTTCGGTAAAGGCCTCCACTTCCTTCCATTCCGTGTGGCGGGAAAACGGAGCACTTCAGCCCCCAACTTAGGTGACGGTGGTGTTCATGCATGAGTACAAACCTGCAACCCCTCCCCTTATCAACCCCCCCTCCCCCCCATTTTATTCTTATAAGGGTCATCTTATGTGAATGGGATGAAAATTGATGGTAGGGATATATAGCTAGATTATACTTCTTAAGAACATTGTCATAGATCTTTGTTTTACATGTGGCTTGTTTTTTGTGAATATTGGAAAATTATGTAGATATTATATGTTACTATTAAAATATATATGGATGAAATATATATTGATGATTAGATTTATTTTCTTAGATTGAAGTTTGAGCACAAATAACTTTATTCTAGTAGGATGTCAGTATAAATCATCCATTAAGTTCAGCTACTCATATGAGTACCTATGTTCTTCATAATTTCATACTCAATAGTATAATAGCCTAAATAACTCTCAAAATATATTATGAAAGTAATACCATTATTACTATACCATCAATTTTACCCAAGCATTGCTGACAAAACCTTGCTTTGCGGAAAATTTATCATGAACATTCCACCCAAGGTTGATTTACATTCAAATGCTATCTGGGAATGCTTTTATTTTCACAGAGTTTAAGACATATAATGTAACATATTTTATCATAATTGAAAAGCAAAGCAGATATTTCTTTTCCTACATATTCCCTGTCAGTGATTTTTACCTTTCAGAGTTGTCATTTTAGGCTTTATAAGAATGTTTAAGTAACTAGTAAAAGCATTAGTAAGTTTGTGAAATATAGCCTACTGAATAAGAAATCTTGCTCCATCAGCCATATCATGGTTGACCTTTTATGGCTAGGTCTTGCTTGTCAACCTAGAGAGGCTGGAAGATTTCAAACTTCTGATGATGGCTTGTGAACTTAGAAGTTATTTTCATTTTGTAACAACATCTTGTGTCAGGTTGCCTATAGCAGAGCCATAAAGTATGAATAAAGTTTATTGGAGTTGCTTTGCTGGTAGAACCTAGAATTAATAGCTGCCCTGGCTTGTTTTTCCTTGGAAGATGGAGAATATATTGATCATAGCTGTGTGGTAAAGCATTTCCACTTAGTTTTCATTACAGACTTAGAGACCGTTTCAAAGTGTTGAAATTTTCTTATATTTGAAATCCATAGAATGAGGTTTTGTCAGAGTGAACTGCAAATCAGTTGTGCATGTACTGTGTGCAGATGACCCTAAATAGACATAAAAGTAATTGAAGTTATATGCATCATGAATAGTAATTGTATATATAAGATTCATGTTTATGCTTTCATTGTCTGAGCATGAGACATAACAAGCTCGAAACCAATTACATTAATGTTTTCACTTCCTTCTCAATTGATTTAACCCCTTCTCTAGAAAATCTTCAGTTGGCAGGATTGTTGTCATGACTGATCGTGTCAGGCCACCTGAGTTGTATCCTGTGTTGCCCACGTTCAGCCCATCACTTTTGTCATCCTGAGTATTTGTTCATGCTTTTCCTCAGTTATCTTTATTTTATATATACACATATATACAATAAAGTTTTATGTATATTTGACCTGTTGCCATTGGGTCTGTTTTGGCTCCAAATGGTCGAAACGCCGGGATATTTCAAATGCATAAGCCTAACGCCTCGGGCTATTCATATAGCACTGGCTGTGGCCAAGTGCTACACGCCCGATCACCCGGCGTGTCGGCCAGGAGGATAACCAAGATGAAATATCTCGTCCCAGGCAGCTGGTGCTGCCATCACTTCACCTGATATCTTGTCACCTGTCGTTAATGGGTTAATGATTCACTATATAGTGACATCTGCTGTTTAAACTTATCATTATCATTATTTTTTCATTAATTTTTACATCCTTTTTTTTTCTTTTTGTTATCTTTTTTTTTTCTTAATATTTGGTGTCAAATGTATTAAGATGGGCATCATTTACAATCAGATAAGATTTGAGTTTAATGAAAATTTTGCAAGAACCTTTAGTTTTGAGGAAATGCACCTTTGATAAATAATTTTGGGAAGGTGCAATTTAATTAGCTGTTTTTTTGAGACTAGTTTAAATGTACTTGCCTTCAGTTTTTAGCAGTATTATGCACTTGCTACCATGATTTTTTTTTCTGTAAAATTATGAATTAGACTGCTTGATATTCTGCTTTTGTATTTTGACTAGTTGCATGGTAAGGATAATTTTGCTTGCCAGAAGCAAGTAGCAAGAAAATACCAAGATGCAGGTACACTTTTTTGTGACAAAGCCATTATTTCTGCATCATCTTGTGAACTGATCTTACATGCTAGATACTTTGTTATGTAATATATATGTATATCAGAGCTAGTTGATACATATTAATATAATGTATTTTTATTCTCTTATAATTTCTGTATTAGCTTACAAGTTGTCTGATTTATTGCATGTTGATTGCATATATTTTGCTTAATTTTTTTCTTTTTTATTTGTTTTGTATATATATATATATATATATATATATATATATATATATATATATATATATATATATATATATATATTATTTATTACACCCTATAGTAGTTTGGTGCTGCCTTGTTTAATTTTCAAAAGACATCTTAGATTATAATTTGTAGGTTGTCCATAAGTCATTATTTTGATGTGGTATACGGTTACATGGAATATATTTTACATATATTTACTTTTCCAATATTGGTTGAGTGCAAATATGTTTGTAGAAAATTAATTTCTTAGAATTTGATTTACGGAAAGACACTCAGACTTCAGTATCTTAATGATAAGAGCATTACTCACACTCACACGCACACATATTTGTCCATTGTAACAGTAGATATAATAGAAAGATGTAATGAAATGGCAGACCACACAATACATCCATTTATACAGTAAGATGTCAATGTTATTACCTGTGCACCCACAGCGGAAACAGAAATGCAGATGATCGATGACTTGCCTGAGGGAGAGTATGGGCATCCAACAGATAGGATGATTGCCCCTGCGTCGTCAACACCAAGGGTCAATACGCTTGTTGGTCACAGGTCCCCTCCAATGCATCCCAAGGCAACTGGCATCAAAAAGATATTTACAAAGTAAGTATCATGTTGTTAGTCAGAAAATATCTGTCTCTTTGTGTGCCTTTTCTTATTTCGTTTATCTTCCTAGCCCTAAAATAAGACAAAATCTAGTTGGTATATTGCTTAAGAACCAGTGTAGTGCAGTGTCAAGTTTGAAGTAGATTAAATGACCAGTGCAAGCAGTTTGCCTATCTGAAAAAGGCACATTCTATGTGTATGTGCATTTTGTTTGAGGTGCAGTGCTGTCTCTGTGAGTTTGGGTTTTGACTGGCACATCTGCACTAGTAAGAGCAAATGTGGGCCCTGTATGAGGTCTACCTGCTTATGTGAAATCTTGATTTTTTTGAAGTACTAAATAGTTGAAAAAGGTCAAAAGAATATGATATGTATTCGTTATACCCAGACTTTTTAGTGCAGAGATGTTTACACATTGGTTTTGAAACCTCTCTTTTTGCAGGCTCCGTCGTAGCAGTTCAGGTCATCTTGACAGTGATCTTGGTGATGGAGACTTCAGGCGAGGTGGAATGAGGGCCACAGCATCCGCACGACTTGGCTGGACTTCGCCCACAACTACATTCAAAGAGTAAGAATTAACAGAGTGAAGTTCCTTGAGAATATGAATTAAGAGAAGAATGATTTATCAGAGTATAATCAGATTATCCAAGTAGAATATTGTTGTTGTCATTTATCCTTTCTTATTTTTGTAGATTTCAATTTTATTTCATGAAAACTTTTTTTTCTTTTTCTTTTTCTTTTTTTCTCCCTTTTTTTTTCGATACTCTAGTTTCATTTATTAAGTTTTCACAGTGCAAGCACATTTGAGAAGGATCATAAAATTTTACTGAAATGAAGTAACTAAGTTACAGATACAAATTAGTCTTCCATATTCACAAATTTATTCTATAGTGGACAAATCAATGTTAACTACCTCTTTTATTTTCTTTCAGGCCAGGTGAACCTTTCACCAGCTGGAGACCTGAGACAATAGAGGCCTGGCTTGGAGGTCTAGGCTTGAGTCAGTACTGTGCTTCTGTACGCTGCTGGACAGAAAATGGTCACCATTTGTCACAAGCAACTCCTCAGCAGTTGGAGAGAGAACTAGGACTCCGTCATCCATTGCATAGAAAGAAACTTCAATTGGCAATTGCAGCAAGATTATCTGGAAACCAACTTAACACACCTCTAGCCCGTTTAGATCATGCTTGGGTGTTACGCTGGCTGGATGATGTGGGTTTACCACAGTATAAAGACGCTTTTAGTGAAGCACGTATTGATGGGAGAGTGCTTAACTGCCTAACCTATGATGATTTAGCCTTCCTAAGATTTACAAATCTACTACATGTTACCTCATTGAAGCGTGGTATTCAGGTTAGTCACTATAAACATTATGATGTTTTCCCAATGTGTCATGAATTATGTTATATTGTGTTTTTGAAGACATGCTGTTCATCAAGCATAATTTCCAAAATTCCTTATCTTCACCCAGGTCCTGCGAGAACATAACTTTGACCCCTCTGTGCTGAAACGTCGTTCAGTACCAGAAGAGGATCAGAGATTGAGAACACCAGCAGAAGTGGCATTGTGGACTAATCACCGTGTCATGGAATGGCTGCGTACTGTTGACCTCTCAGAATATGCCCCCAATCTTAGAGGGTCAGGTGTGTAGCTTCTCTCTAGCTAGTTCTAAGCAAGGAGAATGTTTTGAAAATTTGGAATGAACAATTTATGTATTTCAGTCATATTAATATGTTTTTTTAATTTTTTTTTCTTTCTTTTATAGGTGTTCATGGAGCATTAATGGTATATGAAGTACGCTTCACCTCTGAGCTTTTGGCATCCCTGCTTTCCATACCATCTGGAAAAACCCTCTTGAGACGACACTTGAACACACACTTCAAGGAGTTGGTTGGTGCGTCAATTGTACAAGAGAAGAGGGAGTTAGAAGCTTCTTCAGGGTACACTCCTCTTACCACCTCTGCTAAAGTCAAGGTTGTATTTTTTAAATTTATGTTGGGAATCCATAGATAGCATACCATATTTATATCTGCTAATGTGCTATCAAATAACTTTTTAATTTTTTATATAACCTTTCATCCGAGAATAATGTATAATTAGAAAATTCCACACGTTTCAGATGCCAAAGAAATCACAGTTCTCTTTAAAGCGTAAAAAGTCCAAATCAGAACTAGAATTTGACGATCTGCTGTGTCCACTTGACGAGAAGCCCCCTGTAGGTGCTCTGCAGGATAAGGAAAAGGAGGTGAGGACTTGGGAAGTGGTGGAGAAGATAAAATCTCTAGAGGTGGAGAAGGTGGAGAAGATAAAAAGCATGGAAAAGGTGGAAGAGGTAAGAATGACATGGTTTTAAAAGGATGAGCATTTACTCAGTGCCAAGAGTGGCTTAACTTATCAATAAATGGTGCAGGGAAATCAAGTTTGGGCTGGTGAAGGATGTTTTGACTGACATTATTATGTAAAGATATTTGAATATGGTTATTTGTTTTTAACTCCAGCTCAGTCCTTTAGTATTTTTTTTTTATATATCAGTATTATATTTACTTAAAAACAGGATTTATCTAGTTTATGATCAGTCTCACAAGTAATATGAAACAAGTCATTGCATTATCTTTTGGAATATTTCCTTTATGAAAGTTATTGAAAATATAATATAAAATGTTGGTGAGAAAAAATTAGTGGTTGTTGAGTGTTTTTACATTATTTCCATAAGTAATTAAACTTTGTTACTTAATGGATTCAGAGTTAACCAGGCAGGAATGATATGTTTATTTGATTTTAGGACTTACAAGGAATATTATGAGAATTCTTGGAAGTGGGAAAAATTTAGAAGTAGTTGCTTCATCAGTAATAAAGAGTATGAAAATTAGTGTACATTGGGAAGTGGATGTCAGGCATAATGAAAGCTGGAGCAGGTTTGACCCTTTTAGAGACTAGCATGGATTTTTTCATATTTTACTTTTAATGAACAAAGTATATTTTCATTACATTTCTTAGTTGGCATTTAATTTGTTCATACTTAGTAGACCTGACTGCTTTAGAGGTTACTGAAGTTAATTCTTAATCTAATTCTACCATTCAGTATTACTAGAAAAAGTTAAAGCACGTTATGTATTACATTTGGAATGTACTTACTCATTATAGCTACAGTAGTTTGCTCTTATTTTTTAAGTTGCATGAAACAGATATGTAATGCATTATTCAGAGTTTTAATGCTGTTGATTTTTATATTTTTTGTAGTGAATATCAATGATGATAGATATTATGTTGTAAGGGAGATCTTTTAAATGTTTAGTGTATATTAGTCTTCAGATATAAGCATACACTTTTAGGCATTACACATCTTCATGTGCATAGACTGTAGTTAGTATAACTTACAGAGGCCTTGGTAAAACAGATTGTAATAAGGATCCATAGAATATTAATATATTTTGTGCTGATTTAATCTGGTGTAAATTGCTTAACGTAAAATATAACTAGTACATATTAACAAACCCAAGAGCTCATAATACTACAGGGAGATAAGGTTTGAGAAAAAAATGAACATGATCTAAAAGTTGACGTCATGTTTCTTTTATTGATTTGGTATATATAAATGGATTCAGATCGTATGAAAATTGATTTCTTAGATTTGACACCTATTACCTTTTGTATTTTTTATGAAGCATTTATTGCCATCATCCGTTCTGAATAAAAGGCAGAACTGCTTGATATTGAATTTTTTAAACTCAATTTATCTGTTTTACTGAGGTCATATAATTAGAATGATGTTTGCAAATGCTGATAATGATAAAAAAAGTTAGTTAAGAATATTATTTTTGTGTAGATATTAAAAAGTGTAAACTAAAAAGAATTATATAGCCTAACAAGTAAGATTACAGTCTCTCTGCTGTATTGCATGAAAAGTTTTATATTGATTTTGAGCACTTGTTACATATGAGCACAGTATTTGTTCTTTTTTTTTATTCATGTCAATGTAAATTACTTTGTTGCCTTGCATGAATACAAAAGAATGTTTAATTCACTGTTTTCTTGTAGTAAGATTCATTTTTTTGGGTGCAGCAGAGACATGCATCAGGCATGTTACATTTGTTTTGTCAGTCGTGCAAAAAGTTCCGTCCATGTGTGTAATGTGTTATGGCTCTCAGCTTTCACGTGTGGTTAACCATTTTCTCTCTCCCGTGGCACTGCTTCCTGCAGACCAATGGTGATGGCAGACTTTGCTGAGGTAAGTTGTAGTGTCACTCTATGACTATTTGTTTGCAGTCCTTTTAGAGCAGATTACTTAGGTTTACAGATTTCTTTCTTTTTTTTAAGTTCCATTTTTATTTTTGTATGTCATTTATTTCATTTTTTAAGTATTTAGAAAGGGATTCAGTTTGATTTTTTTCCTCTCATTTTCTTTTTTTCCTATTTGAAAGAAGGGGGAACACTACGTATGTAAAACTATACGTGAATGGAAAAAAGATACAATATTTGTCATCTTCATTTGAGAAAAATCAGAAAGAGAGCACTGATTCGCCGAAAGCTAATGCCATGCTTTCCCATCACAGCGACTTCAAAGATCATCCGCGCCACCGTTGATTGGTCGCATCACGAAGGTCTAGAGGAGAGCAAGCGCTGGCAGCTTGGCTTCCCTCACCATTCCTCGATCTGCCTGCAGCTCGTACCTTTGCCTGTGCCTAGTGCCTGAATGCTGAATTATTGGCCGGGACACATCTGTCTTCAAGATAAGCAACATTGAAGTGGTTCTCTGGAGTGTGTTTATCATTAATATTTTTCTATAATTAATTAAATCCAACAAGGTGCAGTAACTCTTAAGATGTATAGCAGATGGTACTGGAAAATCAAGTTCTTAAATCACTTCCTAGAGTAGCTCTAAGAGAACCTCATAATTTCACTGTGTCCAAAAGGCCATCTGACCTCTTATGTGCCTTATTATTGTGTAAAAGGCATTATGAAGAATGCCATTCCAGGCAGGCAGTTTGGAGAAGAAGCACTTTTATAATCATGTGCATTCAATGCGTGCTTGTTATCGGTGAAATATTTTACTACTGTTAGTTAAAATGTTGACTTCATGTGGATGTATCTACTTCTTTCCTTCAGTTACAAATACATAATAATAGTAATAAAGTACCTTGCTGATTCCCACTAGACAATATTTATGTTCTTTACATTTCATCTGGGTGTACTGAATTCTCTTTGGTGGTCCCCCCCAAATGACCAGTATGTCACTGCCTAGGCATGCACAGATCTCAGCATGGAAGACCTGTGTTTCAATGTTTAGTCATATGTGAGATAGTAAAGACTGCTGTTGAGAGAGAACCATTACAACATTTGCAAATTCCTTTTAGAATTCTTATATTTTTGTGTTTATTTTTGACAAGAGATCCTGTTTATCACATTTTACTTTTTGTGTTGTTTAAAGAGATAGTTATGTGATTTTATCTTCATTCTAATTGACTATGCATTGAACCTATTGATGTTAACAGATATATGTTTTATTGAAGAAATTATCCACTTTTAGGTTAAGAGTAATTTCTTAAAGTCAAATACTTTCAATAAGTTTTTTGGAAAGTCACTTTGATATTTTTTGTTGAGCATTTGTATGATTTTTGTATTTAATTTAAATTGTTTTAAGCAGCTTATGAATCAGACAGTCATTATTTTAAAACTTTGCATACTATGTGGTGCAGTTTGTTTGTGCTGTGTTATGGTTTGTGGGCAGCTAAATTGCAGCTTAGACAAATTAACAAGACTGATGGGAAATCTGTTTTAAAATTGTTATGCTATGTAATATAGTAAGTGATTGACAGGGGCCTACACTATGATTGTAAATTGATGTTATCAGTCAGGTAACATGCAGCTGATAAGCTCTTGTTATGAAAAAAGTATGACTTTGAACTTTATATAAAATTTTAACAAAAGATTGTGTGATTTATCAAGGGTAGAATTTTCTCTTTTTACAAAATAAATTTTAGAAACTCGTCTGTATATAGTATGAATACTTTTTCACCATTAGTCACAATTTTACAGTGTCTTGATAATTGATAGGAAATTGGAATATTTGCCATTTGCTCTTATGGCCACATGTCCCTCTCCTTTTGATTTCAAAGAAAACTATGGTAACAAAATAAAGTCAGTCATTTTTGTGTTATTTTTTTTTTATTCTTTTTTTTTCTCTTTTCTTTTTGGCCTGCATTATTTTTGAACACATTTAGTAAATTTTCTTGAAATTAAATTTATTTGATAATTTTGAACCATAGTTATATGGTAAAATTAGATGAATTTTAAGTAAATGACCATAATTTTGTCAGGGTAACCCATCTGCCTTGGTCTGTTAACGTTAACCCCATGGATTTTGTTACCATTATTATAATTATTTATAAGATTTATGAGGTGCAGAGCCTCATTTTTTCAGTTTGTTTTGAAACCAAGTTCTATTAAATTTGCATAACGGAAGCTTCATTTGATAAATATGTAAAGACTCATCACCATTAAACATGCTGTTCTTAATAATCACAAATAAATAAAAAGAAAAGAAAATTATGATGGGCGTTGCCTGCAAAAATTGATACTGTCCATTTTTCGAAAATATGCAGAAAATATGTTTAGCATGATTAATTGGCTGGATCTTTAATGAGGATAATAAATATTTACAATACTGAGTATTTACCTGCACTTGTACAGGAGCAAGTACATTTAAAATACATGTTTTTTAAGAAATACTTAAAGCATAATATGATTCCTCATGTCATATACAGAATTTACTTTACATTTTGTATATTGTGAATAGACACTTGTATTTCATATCATTATGAAGAAAGTTTGAGATTTTTGTATCAGCTCTGAAAATGTTGCCATCACAAAATTATAGGAAAAAAAAATAGATTCAAATCCAGGTGCAGTAATGATGACATAAAAAAAGCAACTTGAGCAAAGTTTACTATTTATTTGTTTATTTATCAGTGTTTTCTATGATGCAATACTAATGTACTAATTTGGAAATCAGAAATATTTATTAACTATTTATTTTTTAATGATATATTTTTGAGGTGCAATAAGAAAATGTTGATTAGCTCCAAAAAAGACAAGAACATTGACAGGACTCCCCTTTACCCTAGTCATCTCTTTTACAATACTTACTTTGTCTTGCACACAAACTCCTGTGTGTGGAATTAGGATAGGTTTTTGTAAAGTGTTTGAATGTCTTATGGAGTCTCTGAAAATATTTGTTCCTGTATTCATTTCTGCAGCTAGAAGCTTGAGTTAAGATGGAAAGAAAGTTAATTGATGAAGAAATAAAAATGGTATGGATATGATAAGAAGAGATTCAGAGTTTTGCACATTTATATAGTTAGTGTCCTCAGCTTCACAGGCCAAGACTGGGGAACTTGTTAACTGCATCAGTGGGGTGTAATTTTTAGTATAAATTTTTAATAAAGTAACACTGATTTTTAGTTTTGCTTTTTATGACCAACTTTCCCCATGTGAAATGACAAGTATAAAAAGGCGAGATAGAGAAAAGAGAGAGTGAGTGAGT
>BOPN01005300.1:37500-45000 GCA_017312705.2 Penaeus japonicus
TAAGTAAATAAGTAAATTAATAGATAACTAGTGGATGAAGAAAGTAGGAGTAAAAGGTAAATAAGATTAAGATTAGATTGATGGTGGTAAATAAGTAAATGGATCATTTATTGAAATGATTAGATAAAATAACCGATAAGTGAAAGGAAGACTAATTACAAATGATATCACTAGTAAACGTATAGGAAACATATGCAATATCATGCCACGTAATGTAGGAGACGAATAAACTGAAAATCAAATCCACAAATAAAAATCGATCAAAAAAAGAATGCGTGATAGCGAGATCGATAACACTGTTTATATCAATACATTACAGAATCCGTAGAATGCATATGAAGGTGCATTAGGTGCTTGTCTACAGTAACCACAGAGGTGTCCATATTTTGCCAATTCCTGGTTAACTTTTTTATTCGCATTTTACTTGCCAGGGTCCCAGTTATCAGAAGTACACAGTGCGTTCAGTAAGTCGGCTTTATACCTAACCGCTCTCCCACCGTCCATATCTTAGCACTCCGATTTATTGAAACGCCGCGGGAGTTCAAGAGAGGCCATCATATTTACATGTTTTATAGATTTCAAAACTGCCTCCGAAACAGTGGACTGTGCACAACATTCCTGATAGTCCACGTGAACAGCAAGGGCTACAAGGGTTGGGTCTCCATAATCAGTAGAACATGACAGGACTGTGTGGATGTCATAGACCTCTTCAACTATGTGAATGTGTTCGCAGAGTATCCATCGGCGACTACACCGCCATACATAGCAACGAGGTCAACTTGTTGAAAAAATGCACTGACCAAAGTCCGTAAAGAAGCAAAGACGTTCGCCCAAAGTGTCAAATGGTATAAAGCTAAACTTATTCTTATTAGCGATGGTCCCGACTCTCCTCTTTTACATTTCGGAGAATGCTACAGAAGAATTAGTTTCAACCAAGAACTACCTCGCGTCAACAGTTTCCAAGACTAGCGACCGCAAACCAAAAAATCAATGGAAGAGATTTTACGTCAGTCGTCAAGCAGTTCCTCTGAAGACCCCTGTGGAGGCACTTACTATATCCCACAGGACGGAACTCCGCATACACAACGCCTCAAAGTTGCCCGTCGTCCTGGTTTTGGATCTGAAACCTGGCCACTAGTAGTCAGACTCGATGGTTTCGACAGAAGAGCACTCCGGAGAACCGAAGGCATCCACTGGTCGCATCACGTAACTAACGAAGAACTACAGGAAATACTAATGAGATGCAACAACTACCTATCTCATGGCGCAACGACGTTACCGCTGTTATGACCATACTCTGTACTTACTTCCACAACATCCAATCGACCTAAGGGCACCAGTTTGGCTCTAAGCTCCCAGACGTGTATGAAGATTACCTGAATACAAGTATAAGAATGCCTTATCATATAATTAATTCCCATAAACGCCCTGTTAAAAAGACATAAAAATGCCTCTTGCACCCGTCCCTTACCCTCGGGCCCTTGCTCCATGACGATCCTGCAGGCGGCGAAGAGGTTGACCTGTGCGTTGTAGATCGAAAACTCGACAAAGACGGCCCTTGTGCGCTCGTCCATCCAGCCGTCCTTCTCCAGCTGTTCTATTTTCGCTATGAGACTTTCCTTGCTGCCTTTTAGCTTGACGAGGTATCTGTGAAGGAGAGGAATAGATGGGAGACCAGAGAGGAAGTACAGTACCTAGATAAAGGAATTTTGAAGCCGTGGGTATGATACGTCAGAGAGAAAAAGAGTAAGAGAAAAATGAGGAGGAGGAGGGGGGGGGAGGGGGAGGGGGAGGGGAAGGAGGAGGGGGAGGAGGGGGAGGAGGGGGAGGAGAAGGAGGAGGAGGAGGAGGAGGAGGAGAAGAAGGAGAAGGAGGAGAAGGAGGAGAAGTAGAAGTAGAAGAAGGAGGGGAGGTAGGGAAAGAGAAAAGGAAAAAAAAAATTAAAGGTAAGGAAGACACCAAGACAAGAACACCCAAATAGAGTCACAAACCCATTGCTTAGCAAAAACTCACCCTCCCGCCCCGTACACATCCACCGACCCCCAGAAGGGGACGCCCTCCAGATCCAAGGCGCCGCGGTAAGTGTATTCCTCTTGAGGTCTCTTCTTCTCCGGCAATGGCTTCCACCCGACGTCGAAGTCCCTCTTCTCCTCGTCCACGATGGAGGACTTGTCTCGGCACTCGTTGGTGACGCTGCGGATTAGCTTGGGAACCTTGCAGGTCTCTGGAGGGGGGGGGGGTAACTTTGAGGGTCTGGCATCACGATTAGGTTCATGATGAAAATTGTTATCTTAATTCTTTTGATATGCATTCAATAACATCATACTTTATAGGGCACATATCTAATACGCAATGGAACCCCCATATGACTCACTTTCTTCGATTCTAACTTGTCTCAGCGTTGCGTAACCCAGCAACAAGTTGACGCGGTCATGCAGCATCTTGGTGTTGTCATGCTGTTCTATTCTACCTCGGTAGTTATTATTCATTAAAATCTCCTCCAGAAACACGACTTTCAGCCAGTGGTAGAAGTACGAACAGTTCTGAACCTGAAAATCAAATAAAAATGAGGGTGTTTTTTTTCGTGTGGAGGGAGGGGGTTGAGACAAGCCATAAGGAAGAGAGACAAGACCACGACACGAACTCACATCATGGAGGTTGATATCCGGGGAATACGTTTCGAGAGACGCCAAGACGAAGTTGTTGGTGAGTTCTTCCGTCATGAAAAAGCTGTTGGGATCCCTGTTCCCGTAGCTGAGGATGAGGACGATCCAGATGAAGAAGGAGTAAGCGCCGACGTCGTAGATGATGTCCCACATCTTGATCTCCTTCTTGCGTTGGTCTCGCGCGGCCTTCAGTTGGGTGCCGTCCACCGGCTTGTACTCTATCTTCTTCTTCACTCGTTCCTCTGGGGGGAAGGGGGTGGGGGTGGAGAAGGGGAGTTGATTACGAAGATGGGAAGGAGAGATTGCGATGGCATGAGGGACAGGCGAGGGGGGAGGGCATTGTCATGAGCATTGTCATGAACCGGACGGATAGAGGGAGAGAAATGAAAGGTCTAAAACATACATGAGTGGAGAAATGGCGAGAATGAGAGCGTAACGGGGAGGAAAACCTTGATTCACATTTCTGGTGAAACAATCATCTAGTGATGTGTCACCATAACCCAGTCCCTATGGCTAACCCTGAAAACGCCACAACGGAATAAAGCCAGGCCTACTTGTTCCCAAGGCGTGCATCCACTCCTCATCTTCGCCCAACTCGGGGTCTCTCTCGTCGTTCTCGGCGTCGTCTTCCTCCTCGTTGGGCGACTTGAAGACGGCGCTGAAGATCATGGCCATGATGAACACCTGTCCAAGAATTGAAAATAGCTCTTGATTGATGGATAGATAGATTTACATACAGTTAATTAGATAGACAGATAAACTGATAGAGAGACAGACACAGATAAACAGACGGAAATGCACGCACAAACACACACACAGCCGCATTCCCACAAACACATCCAAGCCAAACGAAGCCAAGAGACCCGCACACCCACAGCCACCCGCGCCCCCAACCCCAACCCACAACGGACGAGCGAGCGCCGACCTTGATGGGCTGAGTGAGCAGGACGGAGGTGAAGAAGGAGACGAAGAGGGCGCTGAGCCACTTGGCCGTCCGCTCCTCGCCGAAGGTCACGCCGTACGCGAAGGTGAAGAACCCGCCGGCGCCGATGGACAGGATGGCCACCAGCCACGCGATGTACAGCATCCACCTGCGGAGGCGAAGGCGAGGCTGGAGACCACGGCAGTTTCGATAGGTGTATGGGGATGGAGGGGGGAGGGGGAGGGGAGGGGTGGGGAAAGGGGAGGGGAGGGGAAGAAGGAGAGGGGAGGGGGAGGGGAAGAAGGGGAAGGGGAAGAGATAGGGGGAAGGGAAGAGATAGGGGTAGGGGTAGGGGTAGGGGAAGAAAGGGAGGGGGAGGGGAAGAAGGGGAAGAGGAAGGAGAAGGGAAAGACGGGGAATGGGAAAGATGTGGAATGGAGTTGCGTTTGGAAGAAAATTTGGAGGTCATTGCAATGAGACGATTGGTGGTTGCTGTAAAATCCGAATGAAAATTGGAAGCGACAAAAATGGAGAAATAAATGGGAGGTGGGAGTAAAGAAATGAGTTGGGGAGTGAAGCCAAAGAAATAAGATGGAGGTGGTTGATGTAAAAGAGAAAAAGTATGAAATGGGGAATGTGCTGTCATGGGTGTTTTTTTATGATTACTGTTTCTTTATCCTCTTAGTTATTGATCAGTGTCGAGGGCAAGCAGTTTTTTCATTCAATTTGAACTTTAGATTGGAAAGATATTACATCACAGCATTTGGAAATATATCTACTCAAAGAAGCTAGAAGGAAGCCCAGAGAAATAAAAAAAGAGAGAGATGAAGTAGTATACAGATAAAGAGAGAAAAGGAAGAAGACGAAAATTAATGACAGCACACATCCTTCCCAGGAAAAGGAGATGAGGACCACAACCAGGACTCTCACCACGGCAGCTCCTTCCTCTTCTTCTTGGTGATCTTCGGTTTCGGTCGCGAGTCCTTCCTGGCCTCCCCCGACTCCGCCCGCACCTGGGGGTCGGCCTCCCCCTTGAGGCGCCTCCACTTCATCTTCTCCTCCGCCTCTCGCTTCTTCTCGGCTCCTGAAGGGCAAGGTTAGGGTAGCAGTTCGGTAGAGGGGGGCGGGGGGAGGGGTGGGGAGTCAGGATTGTGTGAGTGGCTTTGTGTGCGTGTGTGTGGCAGGGGTTGTGTGTGGGCGTGTGGGGGGTAGGGGTGGGTGGTGGGGGTTGTGTGTGTGTGTGTGTATTCGTGTGTGTGCATGTACATGTGCATCTGTGTGTGCGCGTATTGTACGTCTATACATACTTCCACATAGATATGGACAAAAAGTGTACACACGCAAATAAATAACCCAAAGAAACACGAAATCATGTACACGCCCTCGTCCCCATTTACTCACGCTGTTTATCCATGGCTTTCTGAATCCTAGAGACTCTCTTGTACTTCGGAGATACTTTGCGGAAGAGCTGTATGATAATGAGGGTGGGCGGGAAAGTCACCAGGTTGGAGATGAGACCCACGCCAATCTGTGAGGAAAGGGAACAGGGGATATAGATACATAAACGACACATAAATGATACATAAATAATACTTAAACTGAGGGGATTATCGGTGAGCGGAAGGAGGAACAGTGGATATGTAAACAGAGGGAATTGACGATGAGCAGGGAAGGGAAAAAGGGGGAAGGTGAGAGATAAATAGAGAAAGAGAGAGGGAGAGAGGGATAGAGGGAGAGAGAGAGAGAGTGAGAGAGAGAGAGAGAGAGAGAGAGAGAGAGAGAGAGAGAGAGAGAGAGAAAGAGAAAGAGAAAGAGAAAGAGAAAGAGAAAGAGAAAGAGAAAGAGAGAGAGAGAGAAAGGGAAAAAAAAGCCCACATAAATCCACGAAACCCTCCCGACGACCCCCCCCTCCCCCTCCCAACCCCTCCCACCTCCCTATCAACCACATACTCACAGCCGCAGGTGACATGGCGAAGGGGCCGAACTGGAGCGACCCAGTACCCGGTTCTTCGGGTATCACGCCGTCGAACATGGCATTGGCTGTCATGCTGAGGTAGAGGAGGGCCATGCATGACGTAATCCTCTGGACGCGTGTGAACCTTGGGAAGGACAAGTTGTGAAGGTGATAAGTTTGTTCATTAAATAGGAATAGGAATGATTAATGGATGGATAAATGAATCGGTAGATATATGTTGAAATAAACAAATGACTTAATGAATGAGTGACTTGATGATGAAGACATGATTGAAGGATTGAGAAAATCAGACAAAATTTGATATAAACAGACACGTACACATACGATTATTCAAACGAGAACAATAACAAGGGAATCAATCAAATAACGAAAATATTTCCATTCCAGTAAAAAAATGGATAAATAAATAAATAAATTCCATACCTAGATCGAGCAGGACGGGCGAAAACAGAGAACCACAGGTGTCCATCGTAAAGGTTCTTGTGAGATTTCGTGTCAAAAAGATGTTTGAATTCCTTTTGCTGAGCGTCTCCGGCCACCGCAATAAGACGATCAATCTATGGCAAAAAAAAAAAAAAAAAAAAAAGTTTTGTAATCGTATTGCTATGTATCATGTGATCATTCAAGTTAACAATAAATTAATATAGGTTTATTCAGGGAGAGTGAGCGAGTGAGAAAGAAGGAAAGAGGGAGGTAAAATAGAGGGAAAGGAAATATATCATCATTTATAATCTATATCGCTATCGTTAAAGTTATTATTACCATCATTATCATTATTAAGTTCTATCTGCAACCTAGCACGTAGTAATCTTACTCTCACTCTTATTTCAACAGCGTTTGTTCCCCGCTTACCTTGCAATCATCGTGTTCAACTGCAAACCACTTGTTCGCAATGAACTCGTACTTCTGTCCCGTCTGAACGTCCCTGAAGATGATGTACCGGACGTACCACGAGGCTTCCGCACCCTAAGGGACCAGGGGGAGTTACTTGTGTTGCAAAGCTTATCAACCGTGGAAAGGTTTTTGTTGTTCTTATAATGGTGGTAGGCTTATCGCGTTACAATTATTGCTGCATTATCAGTATCATCATCATTATTATTGTTGTTGCTGATATTATTCATATTATCATCATTATCATTATTACTATCAGTTTTATCCTAATCATTATCATAGTTACTATCAGTTTATCCTAATCATTATCATTACAATGAGTTTTATCCTAATCTTTATCATCATTACTATCAGCTTTATCCTAATCATTATCACCATTACTACCATTATAACTATCATAAACATAGTTATGATTATGGCGCATCAGCTAAGGTCAAATTCGGACCGAAGAGGAAATGGACAGTTCTCTGTATCACGTGACCCTCATGATCATTTAGATCATTTTCATTATCATTCCTATGTTTCTATTATCATCATCATTATTATTATTGCTACCATAAATATCTTTAATATTTTCATGATTATCATCAAAATTATCATAATCATTATTCTCATCCTTAGTACCATCATCAATAGCAACATTACCCCCCTCCCCTCCCTCCCTCCCCACGCTCCTCCACCCTCCCTCCTCTCCCCCCTCCCTCCCTCCCTTCCCCCTCCACCCTTTCCCCTCCCTTCAACCCTCCCCTCCCTCCCCTCCCGCCCTTCCCCTTCCCCCCTCCAACCCTCCCACCCTCCCCACACCCCTCCCACCCTCCTCACACCCCTCACCCTCCTCACCTTCCCGCTGTTATCGTGCCAAATCCTCAAGAACTGCAGGTTGCCCAGGCTCTCCGGCACCGCCATGACGAAGATGTCGACGCCGTTTCTCTTAAAGATGGTTCTCTCCCGGTCTTCGAAGTTCCTTATATCCGTCTCCGCTCTTTCTCCCGAGATGATGAACTGCACTTTGCTCTTGGTGGCCGCCTCCTCCTTGCCGCCCGTGA
>BOPN01005300.1:47500-55000 GCA_017312705.2 Penaeus japonicus
ATCCTCGAGATACACGTCATAGAGCGGGAAGCTAATTATAGAAAGAATGGGGATAATTAGGGTAGTGATAGTGAAAACGGAAGCGGATGAATCTTATGAATGAAAGTAATGATTTGTAAATATGTAAAAGACGGTGTAAATGTTACGAGAAGAGGGCATTATTGTACATCTGGCATAGAATGAAAGATCTTGTACACAGGTACGTCAACCAATTGCCGTTTTCTTTCATTATCATACATCTGGCAAAACTCAAGAGATATCGTACGTGTATGAATTAGTGTCGTTTCCGTAGGGATCGTACGGTTCCAGCATCGGTTCCGTCACGTTACGAACACGAGTTATGTCCTCGAGGTTCACAACTAAGTCGTAATCAGTTAGTGTCGGCGTTTCGAGTCGCCTGGAAATGAAAGAAATACATAAAAAACACAATGAATATTACATAGATAATCATAAACCCAAATAAATAGATAAATAAATTTATATATCAATTTTTTTGTTTGACTTTAATTTTTGATAAGAAAAATATCAACGAAAAAATCTATCCCTACTGATTAAACTTCGTGTACCTTATAAAGACAACGAGTTTTGCTTCTGGCTTTTGCACCGTGATTTCAACGTTGATGGACGACCATTCACGACTGACGTTGAACGAGGTGCACATCATACTCTCGTCCTCAACGCCCAGCTGCAGGTAGTAGTTCGGGTCCACGAAGGTCGGGTCTGGGAGGAGGAGGGGAGGGAGGGGGGGGTAATTAGGGAAGTTTTAGGCTTTGGAGGTTTGCTTGTTTTTGTCTCTTTTTTTTGTCTCTATTTTAGTCTTTTTCTCTATCTCTATCTCTATCTCTCTCTCTCTGTTTTAGTCCCTCTCTCTCTCTCTCTCTCTCTCTCTCTCTCTTTCTCTTCTCTCTCTCTCTCTCTCTCTCTTTCTCTTTTTGTCTCTCTCTCTATCTTTCTCTTTCTCTCTCTCTCTCTCTCTTTCCCTCCTTTTGCAACTCCTTCCACCTCTCTCCCTTTTTATCTCCCTCTTCAGTCTTCCCCTCTCACCTCGTCCTCTTCCACCCCCCCCCTTCTCTTTCCCCTAATCTTCCCTCCTCTCATCCTGAAATTCCCCTTCTCCCTTTCCCCCTCAGACCCCACCTCTCCCCTGCTTTCCCCTCAAATATCCCCTCACCCGTTAGCTTCGGTCCATCCCTCTTCCGCCCTCCCCTGGGAACGTAAATTTTGATTTCGTTCTCGGGTTCCAGGTCCTTCACGGGAATGACCTCGATCTCTGTTTCGGAAATCCGGTGGACGAGGCGGATTTGCATCGTCTTGGTGGTTCGGCTCAGCTTCTCCTTGGCTCCGTCGCCGTAGGACTGGGGGTTTTAGTGGTGTGTCGTTATTGATGGTTGCTTCCTTTTTTTTTCTTTAAATCTATTGTTTACCGTCAAGAGAACCTTTAATTATAATTATCATTTAGCATATTTCTTTAAAAAAAAAGGGGAACCATCATACACCAAGATCTTGAACCGTGTACCAACCTGGACAATAACGGGCCA
The DNA here is from genome assembly GCA_017312705.2 of Penaeus japonicus. Classification (NCBI taxonomy): domain Eukaryota; kingdom Metazoa; phylum Arthropoda; class Malacostraca; order Decapoda; family Penaeidae; genus Penaeus; species Penaeus japonicus. The sequence goes on from BOPN01005300.1 coordinate 49,039, forward strand.
TGCTACAGCCTGGATGCCCACAGTGTAGTTTCCTGATTCCGTTGAAGAGCAATTTCCCGTCTCAATTTTGTCCTCCTTCAGGATGTCGCAGATGTCAGGGAACTCGTAGATGCCTCCACCTTGCCACAGCTGGTACCCGGCCAGTTCCTTTGCTTCCATCCTATCAGAGGAGAGGAAAGGGAGAGGAGAGTAAGACAGACGAAGAAAGAGAGACAGAAGGGATGGGGACATTGCGAGGAAGAAAACAAAAAAGGAGAAGAATCAGTAAAGATATGGAATTAAAGCACATATCAGGACATGGATTTAGTATTCCACCAGATATTACGCCAATTAAAACTAACACACTGCAGAGACTCACATGACCATAGTCAACTCAAGACCATCCTCAGTATTGACGACAATGGGTTCTTCTCCAGGGAAAACAATCTGCAACAGTTTGGTCTGCATTTGCTCTACTGCTGTCAGAGTTTTCTCGACCTGTGCGACGGCGCGATACTTCTGGACCTGAAGGGAAACAAGTGGACCAAAGATTAGCAGTATTAAGAATGAATTAGATTAAGCTTGGGTGTCTCTAGTATCTCATTTTTTCTTTGTTAATGCTTTAGTGTGCCCTATGACTGCCCTCTTCACTTCTCTTTCCATATAGCTACTGCTTATACTCCGCACCTTGAGGGCGAGTTTCTTCTTATTCTGCTGTTCCCTCTCTTCGTCAGTCAGTCCGTCATCCACGACCCCTTCGTCAGGAGCTGTTTCCTCTTCTGTTGTGATTCCAAGTTCCTCGAGACTGGCATCGATGTTCCCGTACTCCGCATACTCGCCTTCGACTGAAGCCTTCACGTCCGTCGGAAGGACGTTATCATCCAGCACTTTGTCTGCCGTGCCCTGGCGGTAGTGACGGGTGGAGTGCCACAGCAGGGTTAAAGGCAAAAAGACAAGGTGACGCGGATGGTAAGGGTTGGGATAAAATTTTATAAATATGTATAAGGGTATGGTATGAAAGTTACTGGGAAGGATACAGACGGCTAGTGAGTAATAGAAAGAACTAGGACTTAAGATTTCCTTACTGTTTCTGTTCTCTAGATAATCTGAAGTAGACGTAGATAAGAAAGAAAGATTTCTCAATAATGTAATTAAAATGTTACCTTACAAGACACCTTATGACCAACTGGACAGGAAAATTGATCATAAAGTTTTAGGATAATATAAGCAGACCTACCAACGGCCAGCGATGTCCTTACCGTAGTCATAGAGGATATAGCCTGCATACTATTGCTCACAAACGCTTCGGGCTCCGCTGGGTCACTGATGGTCATGTTGAGTAACACCTTTGTGAGGCAAGAACCTGTCACCTGTTTGGACACAAGAAGAAATCAAGAGTAAGACTCATTCCTGTTACTTTTTTTTCCTCTCACTCTCTCCTTACATCCTGTATAGATAAAAGAAAAAAAAAATATCCACACATAAAAATACCAAAGCCCACCTGCTGCGTAGCCAAGTCCTTTCCCTTGATATCGACCGTCTTCCCGTCCCCTACGATGGAAGACACGGTCGAGAAAAGCTGCGTGCAGTCGGAGAGCGTGTCCGTGTTTATGGTCTCCAGTTGCGTCATCATGGAATTAATCTCCTCGGCTCCTTCGGTCAGCTCGGCCTCCAACTTGGCTTGCTGCTCCGCCTGAATTCTCTTCAGCTCCTCCGGGTCCATGGTGGTCGTCTCGATGATCTCGCCCTCTGCGTAGGTCGGCTCGGGGGTCGTGGTCGTCGTTTCCCACTGGATTTTGGTGGAGGGGGGTTGGTTGGGTCCTTGGTTAGTTTGGTGGATTGTGAAAGGCATTTGTGAACGTTAAGGGAGTGAGTAAATATGACTGAAACGAATGGGAGGAGTTAGAGGGATATGTGAAGAGACGGTTAGGTGGAGAGAGAGAGAGAGAGAGAGAGAGAGAGAGAGAGAGAGAGAGAGACAGAGAGAGACAGAGAGAGAGAGAGAGAGAGAGAGAGAGAGAGAGAGAGAGAGAGAGAGAGAGAGAGAGAGAGAGAGAGAGAGAGAGAGAGAGAGAGAGAGAGAGAGAGAGAGAGAGAGAGAGAGAGAGAGAGAGAGAGAGAGAGAGAGAGAGAGAGAGAGAGAGAGAGAGAGAGAGAGAGAGAGAGAGAGAGAGAGAGAGAGAGAGAGAGAGATACAGAGAGAGAGACAGGAAAGCCAAACTCACAGGTTCATCTTCGAGCGGGATGTCCTTTATGGAGGTCCTGGCCTGGAGCAGCTGATTGAGCCTCGCCTGATCTCCCTCGCCGGACGCTCTCAGGATCTCCTTCTTTTCCAGCCAAGCCTCGTACTCGAGCCTTGAGGGGACCGAAGTCTGAAAGAGAACGGGATGACCAGAGGAAAATATGCTTCTTTTCCATCAACATAATAAGGAGAAAGAAGATCAGTTATCCTTTATATCTACGTAATTTATCAATAGACTACGTGAGAGAGAATAAAACTTCCGAGTAAATGGAAATACAGAAGGAAAATAACCTTATCTTTCCCCAGTTGTAACTCTTTTTTTTTTTTTTAACAAACTTCAATAGAGAGAGACCTCGTTATTTTAAAGACAAGTGCCCCTCCGAAAAAAAAAGATACCCACCGAGAATCCTTGAATGAAGTAATCTCTCGCAGCACCGAACTCGTCCTCGATGTTGACCCAGAAGGTCCAGTTGCCATAAGGGAAGATGAACTTGTCTGCACTGTCTATTCCAAATTTGAGGTTCTTGATGTATCCATATTCGTTGTTCTTCACTGTTGGGTAGGGAATGAATAGATAGAAATGGAATTGACGATAAGGGTTGTAATGTGTTATGGTTCTTTCGACTTGGGAAGTAATTTCTTCGGATTATTTTGACATCACGTGGGATATGATTGCTAAGGTTAGTTCGATATTTGATATAAATATTTATGGAAAGATAACACGTCTGTCCATATTTCCAATGCTTAGAACTCACAGAAGAAGCTGTATTTGGCGATCTTGTCCTTCTGCAGGTCATAGAAATCCTTACACTCGCATTGGAAGTCTTCTGTCAGCGCTCGTCCGCTTCGAAGAGGGAAGCCTGGAGGGGATGTGGTTTTAGTGTAATGTGCTATAGGGGTGTGTCGCACTTTCTCACTCTTTCGCTCTCCTTAGCTCTACCCTTTTCTCGACATATTGTTATAATCTTTCCCGTCCCCCCTTCTCCTCCTCTTTGTTCCCTCTTCCTCCTCTTTGTTCTTTATTCCCTCTTCTCCTATACTACCTCCTCTCCTTTCCCTTCGAAACCTCAGTTCTTCCTCGTCTCCTATTTCTTCCCTACTTCTCTTTTTACCTCCGCTTTTTCCTTCATCTCCACCTCCATCTTCACCCCCACCCCTAACTCCACCTCCACCTTCACCTTCACCTCCACCTCCACCTCCACCTCCACCTCCACCTCCACCTCCACCTCCACCTCCACCTCCACCTCCACCTCCACCTCCACCTCCACCTCCACCTCCACCTCCACCTCCACCTCCAACTCTACCTCCACCTCCACCACCTCGACCGCCTTTCCTTCCCCTCCCCTCCCCTCTCCTATTTCTCCTCCTTTTCCCCTCCCTCTCCCCTCCCATCCCACACTTCTCCCCCTCCCCCTGCCCTTCTCCTCCCCCCCCCCCTGCCCCCCCCCCCCCCTTTCCGTTCTCCCCGCCTACCCGTGTCCGGATCTATCGGCGTGTTCTCGGTCTCGACGAGCACCCTGTTGGGCGGTGGCGTGAGGGTGCAGGTCCCCCCCTCCGGCGGCGTGTTGATCAGCAGGTACATGGTTCCGACGCCCATCTCGTTGTCCAGGACGCGGAGGACAAACATCTTGATGTGGAACTCCAAGACGTCGGGGAAATCTAGGAACAGCTGTTTCACGATGACCATGTTGGGTTTCTGGTGGCCGATCATGTAGTCCACGTCGTTCTGAGGGGGGAGGGGGGGGGTCGTTATTATGTTGTGGTGGTGTTATGCATGGCGGGAGTGTTGTACATATATACGTGTATACACACACATACGTATATATAGAGAACCACACACACACACACACACACACACACACACACACACACACACACACACACACACACACACACACACACACACACACACACACACACACAGATATATATATATATATATATATATATATATATATATATATATATATATATACATATATATCTGAGGAGCATTTTGTCTCTCAGTATTTCTATCTTCCTCACTCTCACTCTCTTACCATTTTCTTCAGCCTCTGTTCCCTTCTCCCACCCACCTGCCTCTCCATCTGCCTCTGCTTCCCCCTCCTCCCACCTCCCCTAACCCGCCCTTCCCTTCCCCCACCTCCTCCCCCCCCTCTCCCTCACCTCAATCCTCACAGGCTCCCCCCCTCTCACGGCGAAGATCTTGAAGGAAAACAGGAGGTTTCCCCAACACATGTCGGCGCAGGCTCCCATCAGTGCCACCCGGGAGTTGGGGTTGATTATGGTGCCTTTGTCGGTCACGCGGCACATCCTTGGCACTTGGCACCTGCGGGAGGAGGCGGAGTTGGCATTCATGGGGCTCTCCGAGGGTTTGTTTTATTATCATTATCAATATAATCATCATTAATATTACTATTATTGCTATCACTGTTATTATCTTTAATTATTATCATAATTGTTATCATTATCAATATCATCATTACTGCAGGTGGAGTGATATAGTATCATCATAGTTTTTATTGATACTGTTCGTGATACAATTATCATTGCCAATATAGCCATATCATAATTACCTTTAATCTTTATATACCTTTCGTATGATAATTACGACCCCCATTATTCCAATCCCAATCGTTACATTTACTATAACTTAATCATCTCCAGTCCCTATATCCTCTTAATGCGCAGTCACTATATATCTCGTGCGTAAGTCTAATAATTCAAAAGAGAGAGAGAGAGAGAAAGAGAGAGAGAGAGAGAGAGAGAGAGAGAGTAGAAAGAGAGACATAGAAAGATGAGGTAATGATAATAGTAGAAGCAACAATAAAGAAAGAGAATGAGAGAGACATACAGAAAGAGAGACATACAGAGAGAAATGGAGTAAGAGAGACAGAGAAAAAGAAAAGGAAAGATGAAAAAAGGGAAAGAAAAAGAGAGAGAAAGCGAAAGAGCTCAGATCCCTCACTTGACTTCGACGAGCGGCGGCGACCCTGGCACCACCTCGACGTCCATGCATCCCTCCGCTTTCCTGGGCTCTCGGTCCCACTGGCCCTCCGTGCGCACCGAAGGGAACTCCTTGTGCATGACTGCGCAGAAGCGGTACGTGCAGTTGGTGGTGCGCAGCTGCATGGTGTTGAGCTCGAGGAGGCCCCCCGTGATGTTGATTTGGCCTGGTGGTGGGGGTGGGGGAGGGTGAGTGGGGGTCGGGGTCGGGGTCGGGGCGGTTATGATAGTGGTGATTATGGAGGTGATGATGAGGGATGGTTATGAGGATATTTTCAATAACAGCCATGGTAATAATGGTAAAGGTAATGATGAAAATGATGGTGATGATGATAACAATAACAATAATGATAGTAATGATAATAATGATGATAAAAATGATGATCATCATAAAAATAATAAAGATAGTAATAAAAACGGTATTAATAGTAAACAACTAGAACCACAAAAATAAAAAATAAAATATTAGCAATGACACCATTACTACTACTAATGCTGACGACAATAATGATAATCAAAACGATAAGACTGACAAAGCTAATCGCCAATCCTCATCAGCATCACGACAAACCAGCAAGAGGACCAATAAAACCTCAGACCCCGCGGCCGCCCTTGTAGCAGACGGCGATCGCATCCCGACGCACCACCGCATTGGTCAATTAGGAAACACCACCAGCCAATGAGAGCACAGGTCAAACGGCAGGTCGCGAGAGGAAACACGATGCTTGAGCTCCT
>BOPN01005300.1:67500-69179 GCA_017312705.2 Penaeus japonicus
ACAAACTTGGCATAGGGAATAAAAAGTTTCTTGATAAAACAGCCTAACCACCTCTTGACGTGAAGGATAAACTATTATAGCCTCCTCGTAAATAAATGCGAGGTTAATATCAATATCTTAACACCTCTTATTTGTCTCCACAAACCTTTCACTCTTCACCCTACCTTCCGAAATGGTCGCATATCGGTGGGCCACTTCGGCCGACACCGGGGCGAAACCAAGGACATCCCCCTCCTGCAGAGGCGGCCACATGTGAACAGCTTGATCTAGGACGAAGAAGTTATGTCCCGCCGTTGCCGTGTGCACTACGCCGAAGATCTTCTCGTAGACGTCTGGTAAAACGGCGTCGGATTTCCTGCAAGGGCTCTGAAAGAGGAAGCCATAAATGTAGAAATTAATTTAGCATTGCTGGTGAAAATCAAAAGGAATAAAATACAAGACTAGATATAAACACACGTAAACATTCAAGAACTACCGAAAAACTCTTGAAAACACACACACAACACACACTTACGGGACTGAGGACGGTCTGAGGAACACAAGTCTCGCCATGGAAGCAGAAGGCAGAGGGCGCAGGGCAAGAAAAGCTCGAGTTTCCTGCAAAGGCACAAGAATCGTCGCAACGTGATGTCGCGGGACAATAAGCGCCTAAAGAGCAGGTTGGCCGCATGATCTGCAAATTACATAATGAGTGAGAGGACAGTCGTTTGTATTTTGAAGTGATTCTACTGACTCGTAATATTCCACGTGCTTTTTCTCGAGTGTCTATTGATTGCTTATCTTATCTGAGAACATTAATCAGTTAACTATTCTGACACCATATAATCCACATGACCTTTATTCTCTAAAAAAAAATCCAAGGGACACGAAGAAAAGAGCGTTGATCTACCATGAATTCAATATCTCCAGCAGTAGCCGCGTAAACACTGAACCCAAGAAGAACAGCATCGGTAGCAAGCCGCACTTCAGGCATCACCACGGCACCGAGAGGAGGGCCCGTTGCTGTGTTGAAAGGTGCAGCGGTCGTAGCTGCGATGGGGTTAGAGACAGCATTTGATCAGTAATGTCAAAGGAAAAGATAAACATCAGCAAAAAAGATAAGCAAGGAAGCAAAATTCATGTATGCATATAGTTTCAAATGACTCCCACGTATCGATCCAGATACAAAAAAAAAAAAAAAGAAAAAAAAAATAATAATAAGAACCACTGCTTTCGCGACGCCATTACCTTCATAACGTTCTGATGACGTCATCCGAATCCTTGACCACGAAAGAACAAAAATCAACGAAGCCAGATTTAATCACTGCCCAAAGTTTCTTCGTTTAATTATATTTTTGGATCATTGCACAAAGTTTTTTTTTTCTTTTTTATCCCTCCTCTCTCCTTCTCGGCTCAATAACGAAGGGCTTATTTGACTATTAAAATGAGCAGCCATAAATGTTTCCCGAGTTTGTCAATAGTGTTGTTCGGGCGGGAAAAGATCCGATATTGCGGCAGACGTTTTCCCTCTCTCTCTCTCTCTATCTATATATCTATCTCTATCTCTATCTATCTGTCTATCTATCTATCTCTATTTCTATCTATCTATCTATCTATCTCTCTGCCTCTCTCTCTCTCTCTCTCTATCTCTCTCTCTCTCTCTCTCTCTCTCTCTCTCTCTCTCTCTCTCTCTCTCTCTC
>BOPN01005301.1:0-2500 GCA_017312705.2 Penaeus japonicus
AGAGAGAGAGAGAGAGAGAGAGAGGAGAGAGAGAGAGAGAGAGCCCCCGGGGGTGATAGGGGAATGGAGGGAAGTCCTTATCTAGAGAGTCACTTTCGAATAATTACAATCGGTGTTGAATTTGATCTTCCCTTTCCAGCTGAGGAAGGAATTTTAGAAAAAGGAAAAGAAAAAAAAGAAAGGAATATTCTTTTTCTTTATAGAAAAAATGTTTTTCAAAAAAGTAGAAAAAAAGTTTCAGCTTCAGTTTCATTGACTAACTTCAATCATTCTATGGAGCAAGACCAGATTGCAAGCATTTGCAATCCAGAGTTGCATAAGCTTGCCTGGAATCCTAGAAATCGTAGGGAGGGGAAAGGACAGCCGAACGAAAACGGAATCTTGGGAGAGAGAGGAGAACGATCAGCTTAAGCCATCAATGATAGTAGATGGATAGAGAAAGGGGGAAGGCCTGAGTTTGATTATTTGATCCCCTATTTCCCTTCTCTCTATCTCCTTAAATCCCCCCCCCTTCCCCCCATCCACCTCCACCCCTACCTAACCCCCTTTCCTACCTTCAGATAGACGAAAGTCTATTAAGATAAAGATTATTTTTTGTCACACGCTGTTTTTTGTGTTTTTTTTTCAATATTCCCCGGGCTATCCCTGACCACCTGTAAAAGGTTCAAAGTCGACAGCCTTTTCCGTTTGACATTTTAACGGGCAGACCGTCATACACTCCACCATTATTGTCATATCTATCAAACTGAGATATGAATCAAAAGGGCAGCCATCTGAATGTTTTGATAATAGATTGCTATAAAACGGGTGGATTTTGTATATTCTTTGATCTGTTCAAGCACCATTATCTTAATCAGTTTAACCCTTTTGTTTCATGATATTGGAATCCGAGTCCCATAGGTGCATCTTTCTCCCTCCTCCTCCCCTCCCCTCTTCTCTATTCCCTTGTCCTCGCCCTCGGCATTTTCTCTTTTTCCTCTCCTCATCTTTCCTCTCCCTTTCTTTTCCATTTTCTTTCCCCTCTTCCTTCTCCTCCTCCTTCTTCTCCCTCTCCTCAACTTCACTGACCTCCTCCTCCTCCTTCCCCTCTCCTCATCTTCCCTCTCCCCCTCCTCCTTCGCTTCCTCTCCTCTTCCCTCTTGTTCTCCTCGTCCTCGTCCTCTTCCTCCCTTCACATCTTCCCTGTTGCCCTCCACCTGCTCCTCTTCCTACTACTACTTCCCCTTCTTCTAGTCCTACGCCTTTCCTCCTCCTCCTCCTCCCCCTTCCATCTCTCCCCCCCTCCTTCTTAGCCCTTCTTCCCCTTCCCCTCTAACCTATTTGTCCCCCCTCCCCTTTCCCCCCTTCACTTCTAACCTCTTTTCCCTGCATCTTCCCCTCCCCCTTCTCACCCTTCCCTCCTCCCCCTTCCCTCATCCTCCTCCCCTACCCCCCTGTCACAGCATCGTCCCATGTGAAACAGCAGCTTAACCGACTCAGAAGAAAAACAGGCAGCGGACCGTAAAATTGGCATCATAAAATAACTCTGGCAAGAGTGCGTGAAGGAGACGTGAAAGAGAGAGGGAGAGGGAGAGAGAGAGGGAGAGGGAGAGGGAGAGAGAGAGAGAGAGGGAGAGGGAGAGGGAGAGGGAGAGGGAGAGGGAGAGAGGGAGGAGGGGAGAGAGAGAGGGAGAGAGAGAGAGAGAGAGAGAGAGAGAGAGAGAGAGAGAGAGAGAGAGAGAGAGAGAGAGGAGAGAGAGAGAGAGAGAGAGAGAGAGAGAGAGAGAGAGAGAGAGAGAAAAGAGAGAAAAGAAAGAGAGAGAGAGAGAGAGAGAGAGAGAGAGAGAGAGAGAGAGAGAGAGAGAGAGAGAGAGAGAGAGAGAGAGAGAGAGAGAGAGAGAGAGAGAGAGAGAGAAAGAGAGAGAGAGAGAGAGAGAGAGAGAGAGAGAGAGAGAGAGAGAGAGAGAGAGAGAGAGAGAGAGAGAGAGAGAGAGAGAGGGGGGGGGAGAGAGAGAGAGAGAGAGAGAGAGAGAGAGAGAGAGAGAGAGAGAGAGAGAGAGAGAGAGGGAGAGGGAGAGGGAGAGGGAGAGGGAGAGGGAGAGGGAGAGGGAGAGGGAGAGGGAGAGGGAGAGAGAGAGAGAGAAACAAAACACAGATAGAGGAGGAGTGATTTAGCGAGGGAGAGATTTTGACAGACAGACAGTCAAAACAGGATAGTAAAATTACTGATACAAAAATAATTAATTGATACAGGGTAATAAATTGAAAAGACTGAAAGGTAAACGGACCGACTAACGTTACTGCTGATTTCGCTCACCCTACTTACCAATTATCTCTAACGATCAAACAGATACATAAAACACTATATGAAATAACAAACAAACAACAAAAACAAAAAGGTTGACATATAATTTTGCAACACATCGTAATGACCAAATGCATGTAACCGAAATGTGTGTTTGTTTGTGTGCGTGATTTCGTTTCTGTGTGTGTGTGTGTGTGTGTGTGTGTGTGTGTGTGT
>BOPN01005301.1:7500-10000 GCA_017312705.2 Penaeus japonicus
GAGAGAGAGAGAGAGAGAGAGAGAGAGAGAGAGAGAGAGAGAGAGAGAGAGAGAGAGAGAGAGAGAGAGAGAGAGACATAGACAGAGTGACAGTCAGACAGAGAGACATACAGAAACAAATAGAGAGAGAGAGAGAGAGAGAGAGAGAGAGAGAGAGAGAGAGAGAGAGAGAGAGAGAGAGAGAGAGAGAGAGAGAGAGAGAGAGAGAGAGAGACATAGACAGAGAGACATACAGAAACAAATAGAGATAGATAGAGACACACAGAGAAAAAAAATAAAAAAGAAAGAAAAAAGAACAATTACCACGTGAAAGAGAAAGAGGAAACGAGAGAATATATATAGATAAAGAGGCCAGGGCTAGATAGATAGATAGGAGAGGAGAAGAGAGGAGAGGAGAGGAGAAGAGAAGGAAGGGATGCAGATAGAGAGAGAGAGAGACAGAGAGAGGGGTAGGGAGGGGGGGAAGGGGTTGTTACGAACAGTCTCGGGCGTGTTATCTTTTCATAATTAAGGAGACAAGATAATGGGCGCATAATTAGTGTATTCTATCATGGGAGAAGGCAGCTGGTGCGCGAAGGAGGGCGGACTTTCAAGCCTCCAGTCATCACCCTAATGTGTTTTGGGGAGGGGAGGGGTGGGGGGTGGGGCAAGGGAGGGTGAAGAACAGGGGGAGGGAGTGAGAATAGGGGGAGGGGTAAGAATAGGGGGAGGGGGTAAGAATGGAGGAAGGGATATGGGTCGGGGAAGGGTTTAGAATAGGAGGAGAGGGTAAGAATGGGAGGGGTTATGGGTCGGGGAGGAGGGGGGTAAGAATGGGGAGATGAGATAAGAATAAGGAGAGGGGGTAAGAATGGGGTGAATGGGTAAGAATAAGGGGAGAGGTGTATAAAGGGGGGATAAGAAAAGGGGAAAGGGTAAGGATGAAGCAAAAGGAATGGGGGATAAGAAAAGGTGGGTAGGGAAGGGCGAAGAATGAGGCATAAGGAATGGGGAGGAGGAGGGTAGGGTTAGGGATGAGGGAATGAGGGCGGAGGATATGGGTAGGAATGGGGCATGGGGAATGGTTGAGGGGTAGGATCAAGATGAGGGGAGGGTATTAAATGGGTGAGGGAAGCATGGGGATGGGTGGGGGTGGGGGGTTAAGAACGGGAGACAAGGAATGACAGAAACAAGATAAGAGTCTAGATATATTGCACGTTCTAAATCTCCCTGTGCACTTCATCACTCTCTTGCAACACGCGTGCATTCAAGTTTTAGTGCAATATCTGTCCGTCTAATTATCTCTCCTCCTATCTGTGTGCCTATCTCTCATTCTCAGTGTACATTCATCCCCATTCTTGTTCTCTCTCTCTGTCTCTTTCTCTTTCTCTTTCTCTCTCTCTCTTTCTCTTCCTCTCTCTCTATTTTTCTCTTCCTCTCTCCCTCTCAACCTCCCTCCCCTCCATCTCTCACTATCTATCTATCAATCCATCATTCTATCTATCTATCTATCTATCTATCTATCTATCAATAAATCAAAATAAAATATGCATACGTAATATAGGAGACCATAAACACACACACACACGCTAAACAGCAACTAATAAAAGTGATAAAAAACAACAACTAAACAAAGGCTTAATATCAAAGTTAGCCTCAGCGTTCAGGCGTGTCGAAGAAGAAGCAAGTTTTCTTATAAGTCTTTGATATGAGAAATTGATTATTAATGCGAGATGCAGCTACGTTTTCTCGGTCCTTATCATGAGGTGGTCTTGAGAGCGTGAAATAGGTACTTGTGGCGGATTGGAAATTGGTAAGTTGGGGGACGGGGGGAGGGGGGGCGGTTGGATGAGATGGGAGAGGGGGCTTGGTGGGTAGGAGGAAGGTAGGGGGGGAGGGGGTTGGTAGGAAAGAGGGAAGGGGTGAGGTGAGGTGAGGTGAGGGGAGGGAGTGAGGGAGGGGAGAGGGGGCTTGGTGGGTAGGAGGAAGGTAGGGGGGGAGGGGGGTTGGTAGGAAAGAGGGAAGGGGTGAGGTCAGGGGAGGGGAGGGGAGGGAGGGAGTGAGGGAGGGGAGAGGGGAGGGAGAGAGGGGGGAGGGGAGGGAGGGAGTGAGGGAGGGGAGAGGGGAGGGAGAGAGGGGGGAGGGGAGGGAGGGAGAGAGAGAGAGGCAAAATCAAGGCAAAAAGCTATGACGAGGGTTGGAATGCAGTAATAAGGGAAAAGGATGAACAGAAATTATAAAAAAGAAAGAAAGCAAAGGAAGAAAGAGAAAGCTTCAAAATGAATAAAACAAACAAACAAACAAAAATCCCAATCAACAGATCAAGAAAGCAAGAGAAATGGCACAGAAGAACACGCCTCAGACACCACTTTGAAAAGGGAAAATAGAACTGAAGGAAACTGGAATTTCGACACAGATGAAGAAACTTCGAGAGGAGGGAGGAGGGAGGAGGGAGGAGGGAGGAGGGAGGAGGGACGAGGGAAATGGACCATAACATGTCACTCGAATTTATTTATTTTTC
>BOPN01005301.1:62500-65000 GCA_017312705.2 Penaeus japonicus
CATTATGCTCTATGGAGCGTCGGGTGGGGGTCATTGTGGAGAGGGGAGACAAGGGGGGTAAGTTGGGGAGGGTGGTAGGATGGGGAGGATGGGGTGTTAAGGGCGTGGTAAGGAGGTGGCAAGGGGGAAAGGGTGCTATGGAGGTGGTGGGAGAAGGGGTTGATCAACGGGGGAGGGAGAGGGGGTGATAGGGAACGAGATGGGGGGGGGGGTGATAGGGGACAGGATGGGGGCAATGTTGAAGGGGAGTGGGGGTGATGGATGGGAGGGGACAGGGGGTTAATGGGGAGAAAAAATATGAGGAAAGGTTATGGGAGAAGGGGGGTAGGAAGGGGGAAAGAGGATAGGAATGGGGTACGGGGGACGGAAGAAGTGGGTATGGAAGAAAGAGTAAAGGGAAGGAATTGTGTGTGTTGGGGGGAGGGGGCTTAAGGAAAAAGGAAAGTATGGTGGAAGGGGGGAGGGGGAGGGGCGGGTGACGGAGAGGGAAGAGGAGGGGGAGGGGCGGGTTACGGAGAGGGAAGAGGAAGGGGATGGGAGGATGGGAGGAGGGGGGAGGAGACGGGCGCGAAGACATCCATTTCGCGAGAGAGTAGCCCGCAAAATGAGGCTAATTGTGAAGTTAGTTTCCCGAAGAGAAGTTCGAGAAAAGAGAGGCGGCGATCCGAAGGGGGAGGGGGAGAAGGGGGTAGGGGGAGAAGGGAAAAGGGGAGGAGGGGGGGAGGAGTGGAAATGGAGAGGGGGGAGGGGGTAAAGGGTAAAGAAAAGGAGGGGGGAGACACGGAGGAAGGGAGAAGGGCGGGGGAAGAGTGAGAAAGGAAGGAGAGAGAGAGAGAGAGAGAGAGAGAGAGAGAGAAGAGAGAGAGAGAGAGAGAGAGAGAGAGAGAGAGAGAAGACCGAGAGTGAGTAAGCGATGAGAGAGCAATGGAAGGCGAGAGAGAGAGAGAGAGAGAGAGAGAGAGAGAGAGAGAGAGAGAGAGAGAGAGAGAGAGAGAGAGAGAGAGAGAGAGAGAGACCGAGTGAGCAAGCGATAGAGAGAGCAATATGGAGAGAGAGAGAGAAAGAGAGAGAAAGAGAGAGAGAGAGAGAGAGAGAGAGAGAGAGAGAGAGAGAGAGAGAGAGAGAGAGAGAGAGAGAGAGAGAGAGAGAGACCGAGTGAGCAAGCGATAGAGAGAGGCAATATGGGGGAGGCGGGGAGAGAGAGAGAGAAGAGAGAGAGAGAGAGAGAGAGAGAGAGAGAGAGAGAGAGAGAGAGAGAGAGAGAGAGAGAGAGAGAGAGAGACCGAGTGAGCAAGCGATAGAGAGAGCAATATGGAGAGAGCGAGAGAGAGAGAGAGAGAAAGAGAGAGAGAGAGAGAGAGAGAGAGAGAGAGAGAGAGAGAGAGAGAGAGAAAGAGAGAGAGAGAGAGAGAGAGAGAGAGAGAGAGAGAGAGAGAGAGAGAGAGAGAGAGAGAGAGACCGAGTGAACGAAGCGATAGAGAGAACAATATGGAGAGGCGAGAGAGAGAGAGAGAGAAGAGAGAGAGAGAGAGAGAAGAGAGAGAGAGAGAGAGAGAGAGAGAGAGAGAGAGAGAGAGAGAGAGAGAGAGAGAGAGAGAGAGAGAGAGAGAGAGAGAGACCGAGTGAGCAAGCGATAGAGAGAGCAATATGGAGAGAGAGAGAGAAAGAGAGAGAAAGAGAGAGAGAGAGAGAGAGAGAGAGAGAGAGAGAGAGAGAGAGAGAGAGAGAGAGAGAGAGAGAGAGAGAGAGAGAGAGAGAGAGAGAGAGAGAGAGAGAGAGAGAGAGAGAGAGAGAGAGAGAGAGAGAGAGAGAGAGAGAGAGAGAGAGAGAGAAAGGCATGGATCCTTGGCATCATCTCACCCCAATCTCCTCTTACTTTTTCCCTTTCTACGATTGTCATAAATCTCATTAGAGAGACTCTATCCCCTCTCCCCCCTCCCTTCCCTCCCCTTCCCCTCTCCCAATCCCCTCCCACACCTCTTATTCACAGGAAGCGGATAAGAACAAATAAAAAAAAAGTATAATTGAATAAAGGTGGATCTCACAGGTGGAATGAATAGGTGGAAATTGAAGAGATCTGAGAAAGATAGAATGGAGGAAGTGGAGCAGTGTGGGTAGTAATGGTAGGAATGATAGTAATAGTAGCGTTAAAGGTATTACTACTAGCAGTTGCAATCTTGAGGATAATAGTTTTAATGGTATTAGTATTAGTAATAGTGATGCTAAGACTAGTCGTCATAGTACTAATAGAATTCGTAGTAGTAATAGTGTAATAACAAGAAAAGTAGTAGCAATAGTTGTAGTGATGATGATGATGATGATAATGATAATAATAGTAGTAGTTGTAGCAGTAAGAGAAAGAGGAAGAGAGGGAAGAGGAAGGGGAGGAGGAGGAGGAAGAGGTGGAGGAGGAGGTGGATAAGGAGGAAGAGGACGAAGAGAAAGAATGATAAAAATAATGAGTATAAAGAAGAGAATGAAATACAAGGGACAAAGGAGA
>BOPN01005301.1:70000-75000 GCA_017312705.2 Penaeus japonicus
AAAGAAAAGGAAGGACAAAAGGGAAAGAGAAGAAAAGAGTGGAAAAGAGACGAGATACAAGCTAAAAACAGGGAAAGGAAAAGGGGAAAAGAAGAAAGGAAGGAGAAGGAGGAGGTGAAAAAAGAAGAAAAAAAAGGAAGGGAAAAAATGAAGAATAAGTGAACAAAAAGAGAGAGGAAAAAGGTAAGAGTTAAAATATAAGGAAAGAAGAAAGGAGGGGAGAGAGGGAAGGGGAAGAGGAAGGGAAAAGGTGAACATAAGGCCGACAGGGTGAAGATGGACCAGCGTCAGGAAGTTTGCTAATGGCTCTACATTAGGTCAGGTTGGATCACAGAGGGAAGGGGGAGAAAGAGAGAGAGAGAGAGAGAGAAAGAGAGAGAGAGGAGAGAGAGAGAGAGAGAGAGAGAGAGAGGGGGGGGTGTGGAGGTGTGTACTGAACGCACATTGCCGAGAGGGAGGTTGCAGTTTTCAACATATCCCTTGCAAAATGATACAGGAATACTGCTCTTGCTGCCATTCGTGTTCGCTTCACTTTTTGAAGAGAGAAGGGGCGAGGGGTCGGGGGGGGGGGGGGGGGGTAGAATGCAGATGTGGATTTTAATTTTTTTTATTTTTTTTATCTCATGTATATATATATTTTTCTTAGGAGGAAATGACTCAAAAAGAAGGGATGAAAAAGTTAAATGACTTGCAAAAAGCCTGAAGGCAGAGAGTAAAAATAAATAAATAAATAAATAAATAAATGAATAAAAAATTAAAATAAGAGACCCCGAAAACGAAAAAAAAAAAAAAAAAAAAGTATGACCCAATTCATCTTGACAATTTTGGCTTTCGTGTAACAATATATATATATGAACGTAAAAAAGAAAAAAGAAAAAGAAAAAAACTAAAGGATCTGGAATAGATGGGATACTGGGGAAAGGGTGCAAGTGGAGAGAGAAGGTGAGAGAGGTGCGAGAGAGAGGGGGGTGAAAATAGAAAAGGATAGGGAACGGAAGAGGAAGAGATGAAAGGAAGGAAATCAGATAAGAGGTGCAGCAAGTAAAGGAAGTAGACCAGGAAAGGTAGAAATAAATTAGAAGACTGGGAAGGTAAAGAGATTGAGAGAGAGTGAGGGTGGACGAGATAGATAGATAGATAGAAATTGACAAACACACTCCTCCCCCTTCTCTTCATTCCCTCTCGCTGTATTTCCATCCTCATCTTCTATATATAGACAAATAGGCCGACAGACAAATAAAGACAAAATACCAAGACAGAGGAAACCGAAAGACAGAGAAACCAAAACAAGGGATATAAACAGACAAAGAAATAAAGAAAGAGATATTGAGACAATGACAGACACAAAAACAAGCTAACGGAACCCAGTCAAAGAAACCGAACACGAATCCGAGACAATGAAGCCGAAGCCTAAACCAAAGCCTAGACAGAGAAAATGATGCCTTAATTAAACCCAGAGAGCGAAGACGAGACGAAGAATCCGAAGCCTAAACCGAAGCCAAGACAGAAAATCCGAAGCCTAAACAAAAGCTGAGACAGAGAATCCGAAGCCTAAACCGAAGCCGAGACAGAGAATCCGAAGCCTAAACGGAAGCCGAGACAGACTATCCAAAGTCTAAACGGAAGCCGAGACAGACTATCCGAAGCCTAAACAAAAGCTGAGACAGAGAATCCGAAGCCTAAACCGAAGCCGAGACAGACTATCCAAAGTCTACACCGAAGCCGAGACAGACTATCGAAGTCCTGAACCAGAGGCGAGACAGACTATCCAAAGTCTAAACCGAAGCCGAGACAGACTATCCGAAGTCTGAACCGAAGCCGAGACAGAGAATCCGAAGCCTAAACCGAAGCCGAGACAGACTATCCAAAGTCTAAACCGAAGCCGAGACAGACTATCCGAAGTCTGAACCGAAGCCGAGACAGAGAATCCGAAGCCTAAACCGAAGCCGAGACAGACTATCCAAAGTCTAAACCGAAGCCGAGACAGACTATCCGAAGTCTGAACCGAAGCCGAGACAGACTATCCGAAGTCTGAACCGAAGCCGAGACATTATCGAAGTCTATACAGAAGTCGAGACAGAGAATCCGAAGCCGAGACAAAGAATCCGAACCCCAAACCGAAGCCAAGACAAAGCACCCCCGGCCTACAGCGAAGCCGAGACACAATAAAGGAAATCGTGAGGAAGAGAGAGCCTCGGCGTAACCGAGCGGAGAGCGAGCGATGCAAGCGGCCACTTCCGCCAGCAAGAAATAATAACTGGAGCGGCCGCCCCTGCCCGACAGTGCCATCTCCCGGCGTGACAGACCCGACACCTCTGTTTCTCGCGGCGACAAGAAAATCCTATACAACAAGGGCTGCTTCTTCCTGAAGACCTGTTTCCTTCTATTTTTGCTCTTTTTCTTTTTCTTTTTTCTCCTCTTGCTCTCGTTCTGCGTTTCATTTTTCTTTTGATTGTTTTTCTTGGCTTTCATTACCTTCTACTTCATTATTTCTATATTTTCTGCTTCTTTTTCTACTTCCTCTTTGTCTTCTAATTGGCCTTTTCCTTTTCCTCTTTCTTCTCTTTCTCGTTTCCATCTCCTTCTACTCCTCCCTTTTTCGTCTTCTTTTTCCTCCTCCATCTTCTCGTTTCCCATTTATCGTTTTTTCTTGGTGTGATTTTTCGCTGCTTCGTGTTTAAATGTTATTGTATTCGAATTTATTTCTTGTTTCCTCCCCTCTCTCCCATTCTCTTTTTACTTTGTATTTCCAGAATTTCGTCTTATTATCATTCGTCTCTGCCAGCGTATCTTATATTTTTCTTCTATTTCTTCCACATCTCTCTACCTTTTCTATCTTCTCAATCTCATTACCCTACAGACGATTCTTATCCATTAATCGTTGCCTTGGTTTATTTCTCCTGTAGCCTTCTCCCTTCCACTCCCCTTCATCCCATCTCTCACAACCTCTCCATTCTCTCTACGTTCTCCCCTCATCAACCCACTCCATTCTCTCAACAATTTCCCCTCATCAACCCCTTCACAACCTATCCTCTTCTGCCCCCCCCCCCACCACCCCTCTCATATCCTCTTCCTCTCCTCTGCGCTGCTCATCCTCCCACACCCCCAGCCCTCCTCCAACAAACACTCGAGAAACCGTCTTGCAATCCCATTGTCTTGCTCGCTGGAGGAAATTCTGTTGCAAGCTGTCGAGCTGAACGTCACCCACGCGTTCAGTGAATGACTAGCAATGTGACACCGTTATACTTATAGTCTCCATGCACTGCGGACTTCTAGGGAGGAAGAGGCATGTACGAGCTGAGAGGACATGGGGAGATAAGAAAGGAGAGAGAGAGAGAGAGAGAGAGAGAGAGAGAGGGAGAGCGGGAGAGGGAGAGAGAGAGAGAGAGAGAGAGAGAGAGAGAGAGAGAGAGAAGAGAGAGAGAGAGAGAGAGAGAGAGAGAGAGAGAGAGAGAGAGAGAGAGAGAGCGAGAGAGAGAGAGAGAGAGAGAGAGAGAGAGAGAGAGAGAGAGAGAGAGAGAGAGAGAGAGAGAGAGAGAGAGAGAGAGAGAGGGAGAAGATAGAGAGAGAGAGAAAAAGAAAAAAATAATGAAGAAAGAAAGGGGGGGAAAGATTACGAATAGGCAGAATTTAGAGTCCAGCACATGTGGAGGAGAAAGATCGAGGGGAAAATAGAAAAAAATAAAACACATAAAGGAATTAAATGCTGATAAAACGGGTAATGGAACAAGGAAGAAGAACAAGAACGATAAAAGGAAAGACGAAGACGAAGAAAAAGAAAACGAAAAAAACTAATGATCATAAAGGACATTCGTAAAAAGGGGGAAATACAAATTAGAACAAGAGGAAATAAAGGTGGAAGCGAATAAGTAGGGGAAGAGAGAAAAATCAGGGAAAGAGAACAAAAATAGGAGGCTAAGAAGGAGGAGACTAAAAAAAAAAAAAAGGAGGAAAGGAAGAGGAGACGCGAAGAATTGTAAAGAGGGAGGGAAAGTAAACAGAGGAAAATTTGAAAAAAAAAAAAAAAAAAAAAGGGAAAGAGGAAAAGGAAAAAAGGAGATAAAAGAGAAACCAGTAAAGGCGAAAGAGGAGAGAAAGAGAAAATGAGAAGAAGAAGAATAGAGACAGAATGAGGAATTAAGACTTTGAGAGATAGATAGATAGATAGATAGATAGATAGAGAGAGAGAGAGAGAGAGAGAGAGAGAGAAGAGAGAGAGAGAGAGAGAGAGAGAAGCAAAAACACCAAACAGCGGCAAAGAAGAAAGGGGAGAAGGAGGGAAACAAAGAGGGGAAAGAAGAGAGCAAAACAGAAGAAGAAACGAAGAAAAGTGAATTAATAAAGAGGGAAGGACATGGGGGTCGAAAAAGGGAAACAAGAATAAATGAAGATAGAAACAGGAAAAGAAAGAAAGAGAAGGAAGAAAAACAAAAAATAATAAAAATAAAAGAAAATTAGAAGGATATAGAATATCAGATAACACGAAAAAAATCAAACGAAAGAAATGAAAAAAAAAAGAAATGAAAAGAAAACCGAAAAGAAAGAAAAAATAAAAATAAAAGAAGACGACAAAGAAGAAAGAAATAAGGAAGAGGAAGAAGAAAAAAAGAAGGAAAGAAGGAAGAGGAATGAATAGGAAAGAAGGAAGAGGAAAAAACAAGAAAAAGGAAGACAAGAAGAAGAAAGAAGGAAAAGGAAGAAAAAAAAAAAAGAAAAGAAGACGTCCAAAAAAAAAAAAAAAAAAAAGGAAACTGAAAAAAAAAAGATGGAACATAAAGAAGCAAGAAAGAAGGAAAAGGGAAAAAGAAAAAAAAAAAAAAGAACGAAGATAAAGAAGAAGGAAAGAAGGAAGAGAAAGAGGGAGGTGCTGCCACAATCGAAGCGTACGTCCACTATACAAACTTTTCTCGGAAGCTACAATGGACGGCAGTCGAGTTCGAGGACTTTCATATTGCTTTTTTGTTCTTTATTTTTATCATTTTTATGGATGAGGATATCGA
>BOPN01005301.1:87500-90000 GCA_017312705.2 Penaeus japonicus
GAGAGAGAGTGAGAGAGAGAAAGAGAGAAAGAAAGAAAGATAGAGAGAGAGAGAGAAAGAGATAGATAGATACGATAGATAGATAGATAGATAGATAGATAGAGAGAGAGAGAGAGAGAGAGAGAGAGAGAGAGAGAGAGAGAGGGAGAGAGAAAGAGCAAAGGCAAGTAGAAGCGTAAATATAGAGTAAGTGGGTCATATAGACACCCGCGGGTTGTTATGAGAGAAGGACTTGGAGCAAGAACGCAGTTTGTGCAACATTTATTGAGCGTGCATTAATGCAGAGCGTCTTGCAGGGGCTGTTGCCGCGTGACAGTTATGGGCGTCTGCAATGATCGTTTACGGTATAAACCTAATTTCATAAAGATATGCACATGGAGCGGGTGTTCATTCATGTACACAGTTTTCATTTACATATTTACTTATTTACTTGTTTATTTATTTACTTTATCTATCATTGCAATCATTGTCATTACTGGTATTTTTATCATCATCATCATTGTTATTATTCCTATCATTATCATCAGTATGATTTCCATCCTCATTGTTATCCTTATTATCATTGTTATTACTATCATCATCTAATTATGAAAATCATCATTAACATAGTGCATATGTGACTATGCAGATCCACACCCATACACGCAAATACACATATACACTCAAACAAACAAATCCAAACTAGACACAACTAAACACAAGGCAACCACAAAACACACACACAAAAAAATAAAGTTATTCCTTAACTTAACCAAACCCAGACATCCAAGGACAACAAAAACATCCAACAAAAACAGCATAAACAGAAACAATTGTCCCGAATTCAGGACACGCGCAGACAGCATCCGGGGACCCAACAAGGAACGCTCCAAAGACAAAATGTTTATGTGTTTACTACAGACACTCTCTTCTTGAATGCACACTTGAGACTTTGGCTTTTTTTTTTTTTATCAGAGAGAGGTGGGTAGTGGGTGGGGCGTTAGAGGGGAAGGGAGGGGGATGGAGGGAGGAGGAGGAAAGGGAGAAGAGAGGGAGGGAGAGGGAGGGATAAAGTTAGAGGGAGAAGGAGAGGGAGGGAGGGGGGAAAGGGAGAGGGAGTAGAGAGAGAGAGAAAGAGAGAGAGAGAGAGAGAGAGAGAGAGAGAGAGAGAGAGAGAGAGAGAGAGAGAGAGAGAGAGAGAGAGAGAGAGAGAGAGAGAGAGAGAGAGAGAGGGGGAGAGAGCGGGAGGGGAGAGATAGAGCGAGAGAGAGAGAGAGAGAGAGAGAGAGAGAGAGAGAGAGAGAGAGAGAGAGAGAGAGAGAGTGTGTGTGTGTGTGTGTGTGTGTGTGTGTGAGAGAGAGAGAGAGAGAGAGAGAGAGAGAGAGAGAGAGAGAGAGAGAGAGAGAGAGAGAGAGTGTGTGTGTGTGTGAGAGAGAGAGAGAGAGAGAGAGAGAGAGAGAGAGAGAGAGAGAGAGAGAGAGAGAGAGAGAGAGAGAGAGTGTGTGTGTGTTAGAGAGAGAGAGAGAGAGAGAGAGAGAGAGAGAGAGAGAGAGAGAGAGAGAGAGAGAGAGAGAGTGTGTGTGTATGTGTGAGAGAGAGAGAGAGAGAGAGAGAGAGAGAGAGAGAGAGAGAGAGAGAGAGAGAGAGAGAGAGAGAGAGAGAGAGAGAGAGAGAGTATTTGAATGCGTATATACGTATAGGCGTACGTATGCCTGTTCGTATTTGTGTGTGCGCATGTATGTGCGCGTATGCGAACATAATCTATTGGCATACATAAACAAATCAGCACAGATCAGAACGAGGCAGGTACAAGACAAATAAGGGCACTGAAACGAACAAACATTTAACAGATAAAAAAGACAAGAGATACAATAAGATGAGGAGGAAAGGGTGGGGGGAAGAAGAAGAAGAAGCGCACACACATAAATGCATAGACAAAAGGACTCCCTGATAAGCCAAGGCAAGATGGAGAAATCATGTGATGCCAAAAGTTATATTAGATCAACTCGGCGCGAGATGTTTGATCAGCCTCTCAAATTTGTACAGAGATCGCTGTTATTTTTCTCTTTTTTTTCCTTTTTTTTATTCTACTGAACCTGACACTTAGTTTAAACACCAATTAAGTTCCTGTTTGAATTAAAAAACGGGGGCGGTGGGGAGCGAATTTAGCCAGCTTGTTCTGCATTCCTTATTCGGTCTAATTCAAGCTACTCTAAAGGAAGGGAATTTAGCACAGTTAGGAATCGTGTCTAAAGAATATCTTGTGAATAATGTAACTTCAATTAAGAGAGTTTAATTTCGTCTAAGCGAGGGTAATGTCATTGAGGAGTATCTAATTTGACCTGGTCTAGTTATATCCATCAGGTATGATCTAATTACAAGATCAATTTTGATATTTCATTTATAAACACCTAAAATCACTATATTAATCTTTAAAGATAAAGGAGAAGATGAAGATGGAGAAAGAAAGCGAGATGAAGACAAAGGAGAAGAAGAAGAAGAAGAAGAAGAAATAAGAGGG
>BOPN01005301.1:97500-101353 GCA_017312705.2 Penaeus japonicus
AGAGAGGTGATAGAGATAGAGATAGAGGTGACCCCAAAGCATAGCAACAGATATCACCGACACTGTCCACCAGCTCTCGGGGAAGGAGAAAGAGGGGGGGGGGGAGGAAGAGGAGGAGTGGGAGGAGGAGGAGGAAGAGAAGGATGTGGTGGTGGTGGTAGAGGAAGATAAAGATGTGGAGAAGTAGAGGAGGAGGAGGAGAAGGAGAAGAATGGGGAGCGAAGGGGTAGGGGTAGGGGGGGGTAGGGGGGGAGGGATAGGGGTAGGGAGATAGGGGGAGGGGGAGAGGAGAGATAGGGGTAGGGGTAGGGAGAGAGGGGGAGGGGGAGAGGAGGGATAGGAGTAAGGAGGTAGGGCGACAGGAGGAGAAAGAAGAGGAGATGGAGCAGGAGAAAGAGGGGGAGGGGGGAGGGGGGGAGACAAGGTAGAGGAGGAAGAGAAGTAAGAGGAGGAGGAGGAAGAAGAAGAAGAAGAAGAGGAGTAGTAATAGTAGAAGGAGGAGAAGGAAGAGGAATATGATGAAAAAGAAGGAGAAAAAAGGAAGAGGAGGAAAGGGAGAAGGTGAGGAAACGGGGAAAGGAGGGAAGGAGAGGAGGAGTACCACCACCACACCCCCCCATCACTCACACGCATTTCAACACATAGAGTTTCAGCCACATATATATATATCCGACGCCCGGTTCCTGCCCAATCCCATTATCCGGGCCTCGGGTACCTTCAAGCCCTATGAATAAAGCCAGTGTCAAGGATCCGCTGCAACCAATACACCGCGTATCCATTTCAGGGCGGAGGATTTCATCTTGGGCGACGTGCGAGCCGGGAGGAGGAGGAGGAAGAGGAGGAGGAAGAGGAAGAGGAGAAGGAGGAGGAGGGGGAGGAAGAAAAGGAGGAGGAGGGAAGAAAAGGAGGAGGAAGAGAGGGAGGGGGAGGGGGAGGAGGAGGAGGAGGAGGAGGAGGAGGAGGGGAGGAGAGAGAGAGGGGGAAGGGGGAGGGAGGAGGAAGAGAGGGAGGGGGAAGGGGAGGGGGGGGAGGGGGAGGAGAAAGAGGAGGAGGAAGAAAAGGAGAGGAGGGAGAGAAGGAGGAGGAGGAAGAGAGGGAGGGGGAGGGGAGGGGGGGAGTGGGAGGAGAAAGAGGAGGAGGAAGAAAAGGAAGAGGAGGGAGAGAAGGAGGAGGGAAAGGGAGGGAAAGAGGAAGAGAGGAAGGAAGGGAGGAAGCAAGAGTGGGTGGGATGAAAGAAGGAGGCAAGGGAGAGAGGACGGAAGGAAGGGAGGAAGGAAGAGTGGGTGGGATGAAAGAAGGAGGCAAGGGAGAGAGGACGGAAGGAAGGGAGGAAGGAAGGAAGGTAGGCAGGTAGGGATGGAGAGAGGAAGGGAGGGGAAGAGATGAATGGAGAGAGGGGGCAAGGAGGAGGGAGAAATGATGGGTGAGGTGGAATATGGAGATATTGGAAGGAGGAAAACGAGGAAAAGGAAGAAAAGGGGGAAGAAGAAGAATGAGGATGATGAAAAGGAGAGGAGAAATAGGAGGATGAAGAAGGAGGGTAGTGGTTGAGAAAGAGGTGGAAGATGGAGGATAATGGGGAGGAGGAGGAGGATAATGAGGAAGAGGAGGAAAAGCGAAGAAAAAAAAAAGGAGAGGGAAAAGAAAATTAAGTCGATGAAGATGAAGAGGAGAATAAAAATGGAGGTAAAGACAAGGATGCCAGAGAAGAAGAAAAAGAAGGAAGAGGAAGAAATTAAGAAAAAAGAAAGAAAGAAAAAAGAAAAGAATGAAAAGCAGAAGGAGGACATGTTGCAAGGCCGTATGCAAGAAGAGGAGTCGACGCCCCACATTGCAAAAGGGCGGGTTCTCGGTATTCGTCTTGAGGTGCAACATCCCTTCCTTTCATGTCTCAGATTTTTTTTCCTTTTTTTTCTTTTTCCTTTTTTTTCTTTTTAGATTTTTTTATTTTACGTTTTATTTGTCTGTCGATTATTTTCGGTGTTTAGTCTGAGGTGTTGCTTCGGCGTTACGTAACCTCACGACGGGTGTGGTAGCGAAGGGTGTCAGAGAAGTGATGATGAAATAGAAAATACTAGTTAGATATAAACAAACATATTGGTGTATGGAGAGATGCAGCACTATATGTAGACAGATAGATAGGTAGATAGATAGATTGGATAGATAGATAGATAGATAGACAGATAGAGAGAGAGAGAGATAGAGTGAGAGAGAGAGATAAAGAGAAAGAGAAAGACAAGCCAAAGGCAGAAATACAGAGAAACCGAGGCATACAAAAGAGACAAAACAGATAAACAGAGAGCGAAAGAGAGCGAAAGAAAAAGAAGAAAAAGAAAAAAAAAAACCGAGGCAAAGGCAGGAAGAGAGAGAGACAGAGTGATTGATTGTCATCGAAGTTTTAATTCATTTTGGAATTGGAATCGTCTCCAGAATTCCTGCATTCGGAGCTTAATAAACAGATTAAAATACAAAGGCTCTCGTGACGGTGTAACTTGCCCTTTCACTCAGACCAATTCAATTTTTTTCTTGACTTCTTGCACTCTGATAATCAGAATTTGTCAGGGAATAGATGTACAGGTTGGAATTGGAATATCATCTGATATTAGAATATGTAAATTTCTTATAGTATAGTCTTAGGCTCTCTCTCTGTCTGTCTCTCTATCTATCACTCTCTCTCTCTATCTCTGTATCTCTATCTAGTCTCTTTCTCTCTCACTATTTATCTCTATTTTTGTTTCCCTTTCCCTCCCTCCCTCACATACCAATAGAATAACGAATAAATAGGCAAGTAAAGAGACAAAACAAAATATAAATACCAAAAAAAAAGGGAAAAAAAAGGGGAAATCCATCCCAGCTCGCCCTCAATTTGATGGATAAATTTCCCGCAATAATCAAGTACCGTGAGTCGATGCCTGCGGGTCGAACATCCAGGCAGACAAGTCGAGCGCGCCTGAAGGTTGCCAGGGGGAAGAAGGTAGAGTGGAAAGGCAGAAGGAAGGGAGAGAGGGAGAGAGGTAGTGAGGTAAGGCAGGAGGAAGGGAGGTAGAGAAGGAGAGAGGGAGGGAGGGAGAAAAGGAGAGAAGGAGAGAGGGAGGGAGGGAGGGAGGGATGGAGGGAGGGAGTGAGAGAGGAAGCGAGGTAAGGCAGGAGGAAGGGAGAGAAGGAGAGAGGGAGGGATGGAGGGAGGAAGGGAGTGAGAGAGGAAACGAGGTAAGGCAGGAGGAGGGGAGAGAAGGAGAGAGGGAGGGATGGAGGGAGGGAGTGAGAGAGGAAGCGAGGTAAGGCAGGAGGAAGGGAGAGAAGGAGAGAGGGAGGGATGGAGGGAGGGAGGGAGTGAGAGAGGAAGCGAGGTAAGGCAGGAGGAAGGGAGAGAAGGAGAGAGAGGGGGAGGGAGGGAGAAAGGGTGGAAGGGACGGAGGGAGGGAGGGAGGAAGGGACGGAGGGAGGGAAGGAGAGAGGAAGGGACGGAGGGAGGGAGGGAGGGAGAGATGGACGGTGGGAAGGAAGAGAGGGAGGGAGGAAAGACAGGGGGGGAGGAGAGTAGGAGAGAGGAAGGAAGGGGTAGAAGGAAAAAAAGGTGGAGAGGGTAGGCGCCAAAGAAGAGGCAAGGAAGGGAGAAAGGGTGGACAAGGGAAAAGGAAAGGAAGAAATAAAAGGAGGAAGGGGGCCATGCAGAGGATGAAGCAAGGGAGGAAAGGAGAGAAGGATGGAAATGCTAAGGGAAGGGAGAGGGAGGAAGGGAATAGAGAGCGTTGTCGGGTCAAAGAGGAAGGAGTAAGGATGAGGGAGATGCAAGAGAGGCAGGGAGGGCAGTACGGCATAAAAAAGAAAAATAAGGGAAAAAAAAAGGGGG
>BOPN01005302.1:0-2500 GCA_017312705.2 Penaeus japonicus
TTTCCTTTTTTTTTCTTTCTTCTGTGTCTCTTTTTCTTTTGTTTTTTTTTTTTTTTTTTTTATTTTTTTTCTTTATTTCTATCTTTCTTTCTTCTGTGACTCCTTTTCGATTTTTTATTTTTTTTCTTTATTTCTATCTTTCTTTCTTCTGTGACTCTTTTTCGTATTTTTTTTAGTTTTTTTCTTTATTTCTATCTTTCTTCTGTGACTCTTTTTCGATTTTTTTTCTTTATTTCTTTCTTTTTGGTTTTTGTGTCTTTTTCTTTCTTCTGTGACACTTTTTTGTTTTTCTTCTTTTTTTCTTTTTCTTTCTTTTTTGTTTTCGTTTCTTGTTTCTTTTTTTTTCTTTTTTTTCTTTTCTTGTGTGACTCTTTTTCGCCTTTTTTTCTTGTTCTAGATTTTGTTTCCCATTTCCCATTTTTATTTGTTTTTGTTTTGTTTTGTTTTGTGTTTGTTCTTTTCTTCTTCTTTGTCTGTTTTTTTTTATTTTTGTTGTTCTCCTTCTTCTAGATTTTTTTTTTTCCTTTTCTTCTTCTTTGACTTCTTTTTCTTCTTTCGTTTCTTCCTCTTATTTGATATTGTTCTTCTGTGTGTGCGTGTTTGTGTGTGTTTGTGTGTGATTACAATGACGACAACGATGATGATGATGAAGACGATGATTGCAATGGATAGTGATGGTGATAGTGATAATCATCATAATTATAGTAGTAGTATTGATAAAAACAACCATAATAATAACAAAAGTAGTGATAGTAATATTGAGAATAAAAATGATAACAATAAGCATAATAATAGCAAAACAAAAACAATAATAGTAAAAACGATAATGAAATAACAACCAAACATTACACATCATAAGAAAAAAAAAGAAAAATTGAGACACTTCCCCTTATAAAACATGATACAAAATACACATAAATAAAAAGTACTCAAATACACATATATAAAAAGTACTCTATCTCCCCCGCCCTAGCCCCCCCTCCCCCTCCCACGGCCCTGTTGTTCCGTCATCAAGATGCTAGGCTTCACAGTGCTATACAATAACACGCTATTCCCAAGGCACAGAGTCTGCGGTGGTCCAGCCTGGAAGATCTTTTTCTCAACACCAAACCTCTTCTCTACGGAGGGTGGAATTTTTGGTGTCTGGTGGATGATTTCTTTTTTTTTTTCTTTCTTTCTTTCTTTTCTTTCTTTTTGGTTTTCGTGTATGTTGTTTTTTTTTCTTTTTTTTTCTTTCTTCTGTGATTATTTTTTCGTATTTTCTTCTTATTTTCTTTCTTTCTTTCTTTTTGGTTTTCGTTTTTTTTCCCTTTTTTTCTTTCTTCTGTGATACTTTTTCGTGTTTTCTTCTTTTGTTTTCTTTTTTTCTTTCTTTCTTTTTGTCTTTCGTTAATTGTTTTTTTTTTCTTTCTTTCTTTCTCCTGTGACTCTTTTTCGTGTATTTTTTTCTTGTTCTAGGTTTTGTTTCCTATTTCTTTTTCTTTTTTTTTCTTTTTACTTCTTCTTCTGTTTCTTTTCTTCTTCTTTGATTTTTCCCCCTTTCTTCTTCTTTGACTTTTTTTTTTCTTTTTTCTTCTTGTTCTCCTCCTTCTAGCTTTCCCTTTTTTTTTATTCTTCTTGTTTTTAGTCTAGATTTCCTCTTTTTTTCTTCTTCTTCGACCTTTTCTTCTTTCTTTAACCTTCCTGTTTTCCGTCGTCGTTTCCGTCTAATTCTTATTCGTTTTCGTTTTGTTTTTTTTTCGTTTTCGTCTTCTTCTTTGTTTTCTCTTTTTTCTTTTTTCTTCTTTTACTCCTTTAACCTCTTCATTTGATATTATTTTTTTTATTTTTACTCGCTCTCAGTTATTGAATGTGTGTGTATGTATATATATATATATATATATATATATATATATATATATATATATATATATACATATATATATATATACATATATATATATATATATATATATATATATATATATATATATATATATATATATATATATATTTACTAACAACTAAAACATCTAAGACATCATAACCTTGCGTAATCTGAAAAACTACAATTCACAAAGACTTTATCCTGGTTTACAGCAGCCATCTGAGTTCTACCTATAAAAAAGGACAAGAGTGAGGCTACCAACACACAATGTAAGACTATACTGAGACAAACACTATACTACTTGAGAGCATCTGAAGCAAAAGATAGACTACTCGAGACATCAATAAGACTACCAGCAGACTATTTCAGACAACACTGAGATCATTGGTAGACTATTACGACAACACTGAGACCTTTGATAGACTATTACGACCATTAATAGACTATTACGACAACACTGAGACCACTGATAGACTATTACGACAATTAATAGACTATTACGACAACACTAAGACCTTTGATAGTCTATTACGACCATTAATAGACTATTGCGACAGCACTGAGACCCTCGATAGACTATTACGACAACACTGAGACCTTCGATAGACTATTACGACCATTAATAGACTATTA
>BOPN01005302.1:17500-20000 GCA_017312705.2 Penaeus japonicus
TGTGTGTGTGTGTGTGCATATGTGTGTGTGTGTGTGTGTGTCTGCGAATGTGTATGTATGTATGTATGTATGTTTATATGTATGTGTGTGTAAATACACTATATATATATATATATATATATATATATATATATATATATATATATATATATATGTTTATATATATATTTATTTATTTATTTATCACCCCATCTTCGTTTCATTACTTACATACCAAAGACTTTTACATTGGTCGGACGCTTTGTTCGTCTCCTGCCTGCCCTTGCAACTGTGCAACATACTTTAAAGAAACAAAATCCTTCTAATTCCCTTGGCCTTGTACCTGACCCTTCCGCCATCCCTCATTACAAGGCCTTCAAATGTTAGCATAAACACTATAACATTCTGAAGTTGTTCTCTTCTTATGTGTGTTATTTACTTAACCATTCATCCGTGTTTCTCCGGCCTTGAGGTCCTCGCCTTGCTTCTGTAAAACAAAATTCCAGTCCATGCAGGGTTTTCTTCAATAAAAAAAATATTACAAATGATAAATATGAATTAACATAGTTCAGATACCTACTTCGCTAAAATGATACTTCGCTCGCCGTTCTCACAATTTTACCACGTTCGTTATTTCCGTTAAACATAATCTCATACGTAAGTAACTATTTTTTTTTCCTTCGTACCACAATTTTCGTTTTTTTTATGCGTTGGTCTACGAGTTCTTGTAGCAGTTTTCTGCAGATTTCCCGACTAATCGGCTACCAACGCTATGTCATCTGTGCATCTTATATAGTTCAGTGATATTTCATGCATCTAATTTAATCTAATCCATCTAATCTAATCTAAGACTTATAATGACGAATCCACCATAGTTTACAGATGGGATAATAACATGCAACATTGATTTAACAACCCCACTATACATTTTGCTCCCACCGAAATAGCTCTAACGTTTTCGTTTAATGTTTCAGTAAGCTTAGATATTTTCTAACGGCTCAGATTTTTTTCAGATCTGCCATGTTTAACGTCGTCAAGTTCTTTTGTTGTTGCTGACTGTCAAAGCTGTCTTTTTTTTACCACTTCGAATGCTCTTTCACCTTTTTTTTCTAAGGAAGACAGCGTTCTTTATACCAGAGTATTTCCTAAAACCAAATTGTTCGTCTGTTTTGGGATAGCAGCTTGCAGGATCACTTAAAGAATCATGTTTGCTATCAAGCCAATCAGCCCATATTTTATGTATACCAATACATCTTTTCTTTGATAACGACATGAAAGACGTGAAATTAATACCTCTCCTGGTATTTCTCGTAACACCCAGCTCTTAATTGCTGGGGAGTGAATCTTGTTTATGACGACGTCTTCACGAGCGTCAAGCAGTTCCTTGGTAATTAAATCGTTAACAGTAATTTCTCCTGATTCCATTTCTTTCAACACAGCTTCGATTTCTGACTTCAGGATTCAGAATTGCCGGTAAGTTCCACTGAATCTGCGTCCGTGTTCTCTCTTCCATCCTGAACCAGATTGATTTATGTATTCCGTGTGTTGCTTCAGTGTCTCCTATTGCTCCGTTGCCGTTTTCAGTGCAATATTGGCTCTCCTGTTCTTCCTCGTCGTTTCCTTCACTTTACGAGTGCGTGAGTTGTATGATATTTTTTTCTGTCTTTTTCTCTCTTTCTAGATCTTCCAGTGTCTTACATTGCTTTGTGACCCGGTTATTTTTTTTCATATCTTCGTGCATCTGCTGGATATCAAAATTGAGGTTAAGATACAGTGACATTCTATCACTTGATATTTCATGAACTAGTAATAACGATCTTACAATATGAAGTCAGTCATCTTCAGTTAAATTCGCTTGTAAGTTGGCAGAGCCTTAACCTCATCTACATAAGCAGATTTACCTTCCACTTTCTGCACATTCTTCGTATGCAGAGTAACCTTTGACATCACTAAGCAACGGCTAGAATGGCAAATGACACGTAGGGATCCTTTTGCTATTGATTAAGTGATTTGAATCTATAATTGATTGACAGGGCTTTCCGAAAGTAGAATGATCTCTTGTGATTCTTAGATCGAACGTTCAAAAGAACGGAATTATCTAATCATGACAATGCAATGAGTATGTCCATTTTTTCGTTGCTTTCACCATTTCCAAATAGGGTAACAGCCCCGTCATGAATCCATATTCCTCGTTATCTGCAGAAGTCATTGGCGCATAAGCTCTTTCATGCATTTAGTTCCAGTGCCAAGACACGGTCGGATAGCATCCAACAAAGTCATGCATTGCTCTTCTCAATTCAAATCTCGATAGACAAAATAGGTAATAGGTAATCTCCAGTCGACACACAGCACCTTTGATCAAGAACTGAGTCGACCCTATTGACCCCATTCACGTTGCGATCTGACTGGAGCCCCAAACCATGTCAGATTTAGTTGACTGACCTATTGACATAATCTCGACGTAACTCTTGGCCAGTTGAGAACTTGACACGGGATTGAGAGCTGACCTCTGTCCTTGTTA
>BOPN01005302.1:27865-30365 GCA_017312705.2 Penaeus japonicus
ATATATATATATATATATATATATATATATATATATATGTGTGTGTGTGTGTGTGTGTGTGTGTGTGTGTGTGTGTGTGTGTGTGTGTGTGTATACACTACTGGCTGAGACGCAATTTTGAATGAGAACTTTGTCTAAATCATATCTGACAGTTTGGAAAGTAACCAAATATCGCTAGAATTTGAAGATTAAGATGTGAAGAGTCTACTATTATATATATTTTTTATTTTGGTCATTTTCCAAATTTTAATGATATTTTTCTTTATCACTGCATCTATATGGGTCTTGTCGTCAGCATACAACATCAGGTCTCGAGTATCGGATCAAAGTTCCTTAGCCTCTTCATGCATTTTCTCTGCCTTGTTGCATAGAAACAGTATTCTTATCGATACAGATCATACTTTTATCTATTTTAACGTTCGGATATCACAATTTTAGCTGAAATTACGACGATTTGTATCAAATCTGAAGTACGTAACAATCTAAAACCGTATTTATTTTATTTTCTCATTATACAGTCATTTAAAAAAAGGTTTTTAATTGTTTAAGCAATTAGTATTTCGTTACCAATATATAGACCTGTGATTGTCAAATTGATCTCCTAACCAGTCTCTATTTTCTCAAACTGAGTTCGGCTCCGAGACCCATATTGAGTATTTAATATAGATTAAGGGCGGTTGTACTTCATGGGGAAAGTTATAGCTGTAACAAAATAGCAGAGAGGATGAAGGTAGCCAGAAAAAAAGCATCAACGAGATCTTGAAGAAGCACAGATGATTGAGTGGAATAAGCCCTCAATCATCTATAATTTGTTTTTCGTTTTTATGATTCTTGTAAACAAGTCTTAAGAAAGAAACAAATAATGAAATGAAGCACTGCCGTAGTCTTATCACCCTGATATCAAAACGAGAATTTTTCTCTTCATCATTTCGCTAAATGCGGTTATCTTCCATGTAGATGGATATGTGCAAACTTAACGGTGTGTGCTTTCAATGTTTCTATACATGCAACTGTAACCAATCCACCAATATAATTAATCTGTATAAGATTTTGATGATAGTTTGATTTCACATCGGAAAAAAATGTGATAAAAAAAATTGAAATGTTGTTTCATTACTAAATCGAACGTGTATTTTCGTCGCCAATGAAACTTTATGATTGGTACTTTGAAAAGGCCACATAAAATTAACTGTTAATTAAAATTAACAAATATTTCGCATGTTAGTGCCGACTAGTACATGACACATGCTGATGAAATAATGCTAATGATAGTGATAATGATAGTAATAATGCTAATGATAAAGATAAGAAGATGAAGGCAATTATTTACAATTCAACATCAATAAAAGTTGTGAAAAGTGAGATGGTCGAGGGCAAAACAGTAATTATGACTTGCCCTTCATGTTGGGAGAAAGTTACTTTTTCTCATCTCAAAAGTAACCTGATTCAGTATTTAGGATTAATTAATTACTGAAAACGTGACTTCTTGTTTCCTTAAAAAAAGAGAAATGCATGTCTGGCTAACCAAGTATCTTCACCATAAAACAAAAAATAAGTAAGGTTTATACCCAAAAAATATATCTGCTCTCATAGCTTTTGCGAACTATTACTAACAGTGAAATCGCAAATTTCCTGCTTTGTCAAAACAGGCATCACTTAATATTTACTACAGTAAGGTGATCGCTTTCCGAATGCATTTTTCTAAAATGATAAAGCCATAATCATATGTTTATAATTATTGTTGTCTAAAAGAGAAAGGAAAGATTGTGAGAGAGAGAAAAAAAAAAGATAGAGATGTATGACTATGTTGTTCGATGCAAACGAGGTCATAAGAAATATCAAATTATATATCAAAATTTATTTACATATTTATATAGAATACATCCTATGACTAGAGTTTCACAAGGCTGAATACAATAAAATCGCCGTATGACGAGGTGAACGACACATGGAGAGGGAACGACGACTAGACGTGGTCGTGGCCAGAGGGCGCTGCGCAACGCATGTCCTCGTAGGCCGACATGAGGGTGATGAGCTGGTGCTTGGAAGCAGGCTGTTTAGCCGTGTATTTACACAGCAGGCCGCTCTCGCACGGACATCGCTGGTTCATGGAGTAGTCGAGGCCGCCCTCGGGGACGTAGCACTTGTGGCCCAACGGCACACGCCGCTGACACACCTGCTCTCCATGGCGACGGGCGCAGCACATCCCTGCTCCACAATCGCGCTCCTTGCGGCACCTGGCGCCCTCACGCCCACGCTTGATGCGCTTTTGGCACATCCCGAACATGCAGTCGTATCCGCCCTGACACATGGCGTCGCGACGACACGGTTGTCCCTCCGTCATGCGGTCCCGACACACGCCGTAGTGCTGGTCACAGAACTGCCCGCGGCCACACACGCGGTCGTTGGTGCACAGACGCTGCGAAACGAAATAAATGATGAGTCAGAATTTAAACTAAATTTAACTTGGATATAGAGCCTCATGTTACATATTCCATAT
>BOPN01005302.1:37865-39692 GCA_017312705.2 Penaeus japonicus
ATATAATACATCATATTACTGACTAGAGTTTCACCCGAATAAATGCAAAAATTAAAGTGAGGACATGGACACCACACGGTGGGGGAGGGGGCGACGACTAGACGCGGTCGTGGCCAGAGGGCGCTGCGCAACGCATGTCCTCGTAGGCCGACATGAGGGTGATGAGCTGGTGCTTGGAAGGAGGCTGTTTAGCCGTGTATTTACACAGCAGGCCGCTCTCGCACGGACATCGCTGGTTCATGGAGTAGTCGAGGCCGCCCTCGGGGACGTAGCACTTGTGGCCCAACGGCACACGCCGCTGACACACCTGCTCTCCATGGCGACGGGCGCAGCACATCCCTGCTCCACAATCGCGCTCCTTGCGGCACCTGGCGCCCTGACACATGGCGTCGCGACGACACGGTTGTCCCTCCGTCATGCGGTCCCGACACACGCCGTAGTGCTGGTCACAGAACTGCCCGCGGCCACACACGCGGTCGTTGGTGCACAGACGCTGTAGAGAAAGAGCATCATTAGATGTGATAACAACTTTGATTACTATGTAACCTTTTACACGAATATTTCCTAAAATGCGAAAGAGAACAATGCGGGAAGTTCTACTAACCAAGTGTTCGTAGAAGTTGAAGGGCTGATCAGTTGTCACTTGATGGGATGTGTGATGGGCACCGCTCAGGTCGCGGATGTTATGGCGACCCTCTTTATAGAGGCGCCTGAAGAGCCAGGAAAGTCCTTGTGCCGTGCACGGGGTCATCAGGCAGCCCACCGTTAGGAAGAAAAAATACAGATTCATGGTATCTGATCGAGGATTGTTTGCTACAAACGAGGGAAGGATGTACACGTATGTGCGCACGTCACCTGTGTGACTAGTACTGACTTGATCACAGTTTATGGTTTTATATATGAGAGGATAGGTCACGTGACCGCGCACCTGTAAGGCACCTGATCCAAGTCCAAAATGGAAGACTTCTTGAGGTCATCTTAGGTCAAAGTAGGTACGATGGGCGGGCAAGTCATAATCATTTGCCCGCCCCCCTGGGCAGATAATCCAGGCCTGTTCTGATTCCCCATTCCTGTATGTCTGTATATCAAAATAAAGTGTATATGTAATGGATACCAAAGAATATGCTATCTATTACAGAGACGATCGTACATACTAATGTAAATAGATCAGAAACACACACGCACGCACACATATACACACACATATATGTGTGTGTGTGTAGAGATAGATAGATAGATTGATATATAGATATAGATACATACATACATGCAAACATATATTTATGACTAACACACACGCGCACACACACACACACACACACACACACACACACACACACACACACACACACATATATATATATATATACATATATATATATTATCTACAGATTTCCATTAGAAAATAAATCGAAAATGCGTGATCATTCACCTAAAATCCTTTTATAATCTTTTCTTCAGAGTGAGAAAAAGCCACTTAATCCCACCATGAAGGGCAGATCAGGTCAGAGTAGGTACGATGGGCGGGCAAGTCATAATTACTGCTCCACCCCTCCACCACCGGATTAACCCCTCCACTGTTCACAGATTTTTATTGTTAGTCATTATTGTTATCATTTCTACTGTTGTTATCATGTTTATCAATATTATTAACATTAGCATTTTTATGACTATCATTATCATTTTTGTCATTATTGTCATCATTATTATTCATTACTATGATCATACTATTGATTTCAAAAATGATAATGACAATAGCGACAGTGATAGGATGATAGTAATATCCATCACTGTTATTAACATCATTGTAATTATTGCTATCATTAG
>BOPN01005302.1:45726-53226 GCA_017312705.2 Penaeus japonicus
TACGTGTACACGTACATCTAGGCAAGATACCATGAACCTGTATTTTTTCTTGCTAACGGTGGGCTGTATGATGACCCCGTGCACGGCACAAGGACTTTCCTGGCTCTTCAGGCGCCTCTATAAAGCAGGTCGCCATAACATCCGCGACCTGAGCGGCGCCCATCACACATCCCATCAAGTGACAACTGATCAGCCCTTCAACTTCTATGAACACTTGGTTAGTAGAACTTCCCGCATTGTTCTCTTTCGCATTTTAGATAGAAAATAATCGTGTAAAAGGTTACATAGTAATCAAAGTTGTTATCACATCTAATGATGCTCTTTCTCTACAGCGTCTGTGCACCAACGACCGCGTGTGTGGCCGCGGGCAGTTCTGTGACCAGCACTACGGCGTGTGTGGGGACCGCATGACGGAGGGACAACCGTGTCGTCGCGACGCCATGTGTCAGGGCGGATACGACTGCATGTTCGGGATGTGCCAAAAGCGCATCAAGCGTGGGCGTGAGGGCGCCAGGTGCCGCAAGGAGCGCGATTGTGGAGCAGGATGTACAAGCTCCGTCGCCATGGGAGAGCAGGTGTGTCAGCGGCGTGCTGCCGTTGGGCCACAAGTACGTCCCCGAGGGCGGCCTCGACTACTCCATGAACCAGCGATGTCCGTGCGAGAGCGGCCTGCTGTGTAAATACACGGCTAAACAGCCTCCTTCCAAGCACCAGCTCATCACCCTCATGTCGGCCTACGAGGACATGCGTTGCGCAGCGCCCTCTGGCCACGACCGCGTCTAGTCGTTGTTCCCCCGCCATGTGTCGTTCACCTCGTCATGCGGTGACTTCATTGCATTCATCCGGTGAAACTCTAGTCAGTCATAGGATGTATTTTATTTAAATGTGTAAATAAATGAGTAATTTATGATTTTATATTCCACATGCCCTTACTCACATCGAACATTCACTCTCTCACACACACGTGTGTGTGTATATATATCTCTCTGGAGAAATTAAGAATCTCAAAAATTAAGATTTATTTATCACTGATGACACATTCATATTTGAATATCATATATGTGAAAAATACCCACTAGTCACCTGCTCTGATTTCTCGCTCCTGACTATATGTTATGGACAAGGAAACTGTATAGGCAATAAATGTCAGTCAACGCATTCTATCTTCAGTATAATAGGTTTGGCTATTCAGTTATGAGAAGGAAGTGAAAAAGGTCTAGTCTGAACTCGCTCTCATTTCCCGTTCATGTGTCTGGAGGAAACTATTTGGGGAAGGGATGCCATTGCACGATCGTGCAATCGTGTAAGCAAAGGTCACTCAATCATTTCGATTGTTTAGATATCATAGCCACAAGAACTCGAATGAAACACGAAATCTGCACAATATACAGTGTATGACTGTCCTACTTAGGATCAACACAAACGTACTTTGATTTACAAAAAATAGCAAATACAGCACTACTTATTCTTCAGGTCTGTAAGTGATACATTGATGATACGGATGATGATGATTATGAAAATGATAATGATAACGATAACAATATTAATAATTCTAATAATAATTATGATAGCAACGATGATGATAATAACAATGGCCATAGAGATTATACTAATAATGATGACAATAATACTATAACAATAATGATAATGGAAAGGATAATTGTAATAGTGCTGCTATTGTTAATGATGATGATATTGGTAATGATAACAAGAATGACGATAATGATATGGATACTAAGAAGTGTATGAGGCTGAAAATTGCCGGCCATGAACGTTTCAGAAAAATTGTAGCTCACATCAAGAACAAGTAACAACCATCTTAAGGAATTCCAATGCATGAAATAGACGAGAGAGAAAAGGAAATGGGCCGAAAGAGATGGTCCCTTTCGAGATTAACCAGAAATGGGAAAGTATAAATGATGACGTATCATTATCATTATTTTTCAGAAGTTTTATGAAATCAAAATTAATACAGATGCACCAAATGGAGATAGAACAATTGCATGAGACCATTGGCACAAACGTCCATTATTTTATTAATCAGACACAAGAGGGATAGAAAACGTCCAAGCTTTACGGAGTTAGGAAGACCTGAGGGTTGCAAAGGTACTCCTCCATGAACCGATAAATACAACAGTCTCGTTGAAAGATCCACAGGTTTAAGTCGAACAAAATATGTAGACAAGAAATTAATTAAGGATATCACTATTGAGTGGTTGAGGAAAATACTAGACATTAGAACGGAATGATTAGAAGCAGAACGAAGAGTAAATAGTGCTAAAAAACAGTCTCCTTCTGATCCATAACAGACATCAGGAACGGGGAGTCTGAGCAGGTGAGAGGATTAGCTGCCCGGGGGGCGGGCAACTGATTATGACTTGCCCGCCCATCGTACCTACGTTGACCTAGGATGACCTCTGTAAGATTTCCATTACACATAATTTTACTCCTCTTTTGTAACAGGTGGCTCAGGTGAACGTTTTATTTCCGGCCTGACACTATCTCTGTATAAACAAGTCTCATTCTCTGTCTCTCTCTCTATATATATATTTTTTTTCTTTCTTTCTTTCTTTCTTTCTTATTTTCTTTTTTTTTCCTGATCGTCATGATAATGACATTCTTATGGATTAAGCAGATTCAGAATTGTGTAATTCATTAGAGCACTTATGACTGGGATTATTGAGAATATTCAAATGATTAATTAATGTTGCTGCACAATGGTGATGGTATTCATATCCTAAATAGTTTCGTCCAGACACAGGAAATCAGAGCGGGCGAGAGGGTGAGATTCAGACTATACCCTTTTTCCCTTCCTTTTCATAACTGATGGGTCAGGCGAAATATCCAAAGATACTTGTATATACAGGATAGCTATATCTTTATACTGTAGATAGATTGTGATGGTTAGTATGTGTTATAAGGTAGTTTATTCTCAGTATCCATCCTTAATACAGTTTCCTCCCAATCCCACAACAGGCATCCAGGAACGGGGTCTCAGTGCAGGCGATATTATGACTTGCCTGCCCATCGTACCTACTTTGACCTGAGATGACCTAGATTTTTATTTAGCGATTTTATTCTCACAAATATTCAAATCTGAATATAAATATCAATCAGGGATATCTAAATAAACCTTCGAGTTTCTTAATTAATTTTCTTTTGATTTTCTATTTACATTCCATTTCTCCTCATCTCTTTACAGATGTTAACTCAACCCTTTTTATCTTCTGTATCAGGTTTATGTCTCTCCTCTAATACTTTTTCCTTTCCTTCTTTTCCATCTTCTATCCTTCTTCTGGGTTCTTATTCTTTGCTTTATCCTTTTTTTTCATCCCTAGCTTTATTCCAACGAAGGATTTTGCTGCTCTTGTTAATCGTTTACTTCTGTTGTCATTAACTTGGATGTTTGTCAACAACTGATTGATTTTCTTGGTTTTCTCTCTTGTCTTGAACCTCAATTATATCAAAACCAACACAATTTACATAGTCTTTTGTTCTCAAGATTTCAGCAATTTTATTCATAGCTACTTTCTCTTCTTCGGCCATATCCTATACTTCTTCCACTATTTCAACGTTATCTTCCGTTTGACCTGTTTATTTTTCCATAATAGTTTCCTCTTCTGTGCTTAATTCAATAACACTGATTGAGGCAGGAACTACAATGATAATGATATAATGAGGGTAATGATAATGATAACAATAATGATAAGGATAATAGTAATGATAATATTAATAATAATGATAAGGGTAGTAATGATGATATGAATAATTATGATGATATTAATAATTATGATGATATTAATAATTATTATTATATTAGTAATAATTATCATATTAGTAATAATTATCATATCAATAATAATTATCATATCAATAGTAATGATAATAATAATGATAATAATAATGATAATAATAATAATGATGATAATAATAATGATAATAATAATAATGGTGATTATAATGATAATAATAATAATGAGGATAGTGATGATGATAATAATAATAATAATAATAATGATAATAATAATAATGATAATAATGATAATGATGATGATAATAATGATAATAATAATAATGATAATAATAATAATGATAATAATAATAATGATAATAATAATAATGATAATAATAATGACAATAATAATAATGATAATAATAATGATAATAATGATAATGATAATAATCATGATAATGATAATTTGAAAAAATAATATCAACAATAATGATAATTATCATAAAAAATATTATAATAAAATTAAGAATTATCATAACAATGATAATGATCATATAAAAATATTATAATAAAATTAAGAATTATCATAACAATGATAATGATTATAACAATGGTAATGTTAATAATGATAATAACAGCAATGATAATATTACCATAATAGTGATATTATTGATAACAACTGTAATAATATTATTAATAATAGTAATAATGATAGTGTGTGTGTATATGTATGTGTGTCATTTTTTAAATAGCTGGGAATTAGAACATAGGAGAGGATTATCAGCTTGTGATGAAATAATGTCATAGAATATTTGTATAGAAAGCAATTCCGATTTTCTTATTGTCATTTGAGTATGATTATCAAGTATTGACTTTTTGTTTTACCATTAATGTCTCTAATATGTTACTGATGATTATTATCATTGATACTGATATCATTATTCTTCTTATCATTAATATCTTTAGCCTCATTGCCATTCTAATTTATATTATCATCATTACTATTTCATTAACCAGTAGAACATGAAATAGAATGAGAAAAGCGCGCTACACGGATATAAAATCACTTCATCATATTTAGAAGATAAAGAGAGAGACAAACAAAGACGAAACATGTTTTATGTGTTTTAAATACAAGAATCACTCGTTATTTTTCGTTTTTGGATGTTATATCTTTTTCGGTTGATTTTTATATGTGTGCTTTCTTACGTGGTGTTGATTCAGTCGAAGACTTCTAAATGTTGACGATTGTAAGTATTGGTACCACAACAGGCATTATGGTACCAATAATTATTATTTTTAAAAGATACTAGTCTGAAGTGTGAGTAAAGCAACATTTGATCTTAGATTAGTAATTTATTCATAATTAATTTACAAATTCAGATGAAATACATCCTATGACTGACTAGAGTTTCACCGGATGAATGCAATGAAGTCACCGCATGACGAGGTGAACGACACATGACGGGGGACGACGACTAGACGCGGTCGTGGCCAGAGGGCGCTGCGCAACGCATGTCCTCGTAGGCCGACATGAGGGTGATGAGCTGGTGCTTGGAAGGAGGCTGTTTAGCCGTGTATTTACACAGAATACTGTTTCTATGCAACAAGGCAGAGAAAATGCGTGAAGAGGCTGAGGAACTTTGATCCGATGCCCGAGACCTGATGTTGTATGCTGACGACAAGACACATATAGATGCAGTGATAAAGAAGAATGTCATTAAAATTTGGATAATGACCAAACATTAAAAAAATATATATAGTGGCCTTTCTGATCTTAATCTTCAAATTCTAGCGATATTTGATCACTTTCCAAACTGTCAGATATGATTTAGACAAAGTTCTCATTCAAAATTGCGTCTCAGCTCAGGGTGGATAATCAATTTTGGCCAGTAGTATATATGTATATATGTATGTATGTATGTGTGTGCCTGTGTCTGAAATGTTTATTCATTTATGTAGATATATGTGTGTTAAAGGAGAAGGATTATTTTCACAACCGTAAACACTGAAAAATAAAAGTTTCTGAAGCTGTTGCATTGTTTATATTTTGTTTCTAAATTCGTCTTTGTCTACTAAACTTGAAGGAAAGTCGGTATCTAAATCTTGGCGTAGCTGATTACGGTGCCATCTGTTTTTATTTAGCTTTTTGAGGTTCAAGATTCCATCCTAGAGCGCATGAGAATTCTTAAACAAGTGGTTATTCAATGATGCACAAACTGCGTATTGTCTGTGGCCCAAGTTGGGCGGAGTCAGGTAACCACA
Organism: Penaeus japonicus; assembly: GCA_017312705.2. NCBI lineage: Eukaryota > Metazoa > Arthropoda > Malacostraca > Decapoda > Penaeidae > Penaeus > Penaeus japonicus. The sequence goes on from BOPN01005302.1 coordinate 51,725, forward strand.
CGAGAGGATTTCCTAAGTTTTTAAAATTATAATCATGTTCCGTAGTACAGTAATCATTCATGCAGATGTTATTAACAATATTGGCCACAGTCATGGCCAAAGATTTTCGTGGCTGGAGAACACGTGAGCCAATTTTTTAGATGAAATATTGTGTTGCTAAGACTATACTAGATAATTTAATTTGTATAGTGCTGACCTAGCAATGAACTTGTTGCCTTTATGTATAACGAACCGTTATACACATAAATTGTTTAACCTCCCGAAGCTTTTATTGATTGCTAAAGAGGCACAATATTTAAGTAGGTCATTAGAAACGACACCTTTTCTGGATATACTCATGTACTATACATATGTATATGAGATATTTTCCATGGCCATGTACATTTTGCATTTGTTTTTTGAAGCAAGGAGTATGAATACGGCCATTTGCGTTTAACTGATCAAATACATGTTCGAGCTGCCCCTATGATTTATATAGGAGGCTGGAGTTAGTGAAGTACGGTGTACAAAACCGCAGGTTTTATAGACGAGTTGCCTTTTCTATCTTGGGAATAAATAAATGTGTATATGTATAAATAAATAAATATATATATATATATATATATATATATATATATAACATATATATATGTATGTATATATATATATATATACATATGGATATATAATTATATATATGTATATATAATCATACATATATATATAATCATATATATATATATATATATATATATATATATATATATATATATATATATATAACATATATATAATGAATATATATATGTATATATATATATATATATATATATGTATATATATACATATATATGTATATATATGTATATATATATGTATACATACACACACACACACACACACATATATGTATATATATGTATATATATACATATATATATATATATATATGTATATATATATATATATATATATATATATATATATATATGTATATATGTACACAGCACACAAAAACCAGCATGACTTTGTCTTCTAAGATGTGGTCCTGTTATAGTGCTGTAATGTTAGGCAAGTTTTAGGAGCCCATGATACTTAAGGTCATTTGAGTAGCAAAAATCGTTGATATGACCACCTGCAAATCCTTTAGAATCCTTTGTTTAAGGTGAGAAAAATGGTCACATAATCCCGGATTTGGATCCATCACAGGGTATCTCAGGTCAAAGTAGGTACGATGGGCGGGCAAGTCGTAATCACTGCTCCGCCCTTCCAGACCCTTGGCAGGAAGTCACCGGAGTTAGCATCGACCTGGGGGCATTTAAGCTCTGAGGACAATAGGAGTAGATCTGATTTTTTTCCTACATACATTATCTATTCATCTAATTATCTAAGTTCAGTTCAAAGCAAACAATGAGAATCATGTTCAGCGCTTCTTCTTTGGCTGCAACCCATTATACTGCTCGTTTAGTGAATTCAGTGTGGTTATGTTCATTCCTAAATGTCATTGAAGAGGGATTTTTTTT
>BOPN01005302.1:58226-83226 GCA_017312705.2 Penaeus japonicus
TTGTATTTTACAATGGATGCGTTCCAGCGCCCGAGTGTGAGTTTGCTATTAATTCTGTGACCAACACTATGTCGAAGGAACAAGGCGCAAAAAAACAGAATCTGAATAGCATGTATGATCCTCCAAGAATTGGTGTGTTATCGCCTTGTGCTATTAGTCATACGACCTCACGATGCTCAAAAATCATGAGTTTAACCACCTGCAATTCCTTTAGAATCCTTTGTCTAAGGTGAGAAAAGCGGTCACATAATCCCGGCTTTGGGTCCATCAGAGGGTATCTCAGGTCAAAGTAGGTACGATGGGCGGGCAAGTCGTAATCACTGCTCCGCCCTTCCAGACCCTTGGCAGGAAGTCACCGGAGTTAGCAGCAACCTGGGGTCATTTAAGCTCTGAAATCATATAAAATCACGAGAACAATAGGTTGCAAATCAGATTTGTTCTTATTTATATTACCTATTCATCTAATTATTCAAATTCAGTTCAGAGAAAACACTAATAATCATGTTTAGCGTTTCTATGGCTGCAACCAAATATATTGCTGATCAGTGAATTCAGTGTGGTTATGTTTATTCATAAAAGTCATTGAAGAGTGTTCCAGGCTTCAAGAACACTATTAATGCATTCACCTGTACCCATTACCTATAAAGCGTCCTTCTGATTAATAGCACGACAGAAATAGGGAATCAGAGTAGGTAAAATGATTATGTGTCTATGGGCGATCAAGGGATTGTAACTTACCCGACCATTGTACATCGTACATGACTTAAGATGACCATTTACATCTTTATAAGTGGTCATGCAAGTGTGTGGTCATGTGACCTAGCCTCTCATATATTAGACTATAGATGTTGATCAAGTCAGTACTAGCCACAGACATGACGCACACAACTCAATATTTCCTTGTTCGTGCAAAACAATCATCGATCAGAAACCATGAACTTATATCTCTTCCCGACGATGGACCGCCTGATAACCCCGTGCACGGCACAAGGACTCTCCTGGCTCTTCAGGCGCCTCTATAAAGCAGGTCGCCATAACATCCGCGACCTGAGCGGCGCCCATCACACATCCTATCAAGTGACAACAGATCAGCCCTTCAACTTCTATGAACACTTGGTTAGTAGAACTTCCCGCATTGTTCTCTTTCGCATTTTAGGAAATAATTACGTAAAAGGTTACATAGTAATCAAATTTGTTATCACATCTAATGATGCTCTTTCTCTACAGCGTCTGTGCACCAACGACCGCGTGTGTGGCCGCGGGCAGTTCTGTGACCAGCACTACGGCGTGTGTCGGGACCGCATGACGGAGGGACAACCGTGTCGTCGCGACGCCATGTGTCAGGGCGGATACGACTGCATGTTCGGGCTGTGCCAAAAGCGCATCAAGCGTGGGCGTGAGGGCGCCAGGTGCCGCAAGGAGCGCGATTGTGGAGCAGGGATGTGCTGCGCCCGTCGCATGTGTAAATATATGTTGGTATATAATTTGATATTTCAAATGACCTTGTTTATATCGAACAACATATTCATATACTTCTCTCTCTCTCTCTTTCTCACTTAATCTCCATCTATCTTTCGACCTGTTATTCTTTCTTTTAGACAACAATTATAATGAACATGATATGACATATAAACGGAATTATTATTTTGGAAAAATATAATCGTAAAGCGAACAACTTACATTCATAAATATCAAGTGATGTTTGTCATTAAACTGCATAGAATATATTTCTGCAGTTGCTTGTGTCTACCTCTATATCAGCTGTAATCAAAACAATGTTCTAGAATATAATGGAGTAGTTGTTGAATATTTCTTTTGTTTTATTATTGACACTTTTTTTTTTCTTATGCCAAACCTATATCATGCTGTTCCTCATGTATCCGGCTGATATCATTATTATCAACATTGCTATGATTATCACCTTCATTGTTAGAATCATATTCTTTGGCTGATGATTATAGCTAAAGAAAAGCTGTGATTGATTTGAAATGACTGCTATATTTTTTTTCTCTAATTATAGGAGTTAAAGGGAATTAGCGACACATACATACATACAGATCATGATCATATATATACTGTGCTCATATCTGCATTTTCATCAGTCTATATAGTATATATCCATGTGTCTAGGTATCAATTTATTTACCTACAAGTATCCATTTAGTTCTACTTAACTATTTACTGCTAACAGCCTATCTATCGAATACATATATATATATATATATATATATATATATATATATACATATATATATATATATATATATGTATACATATATATATATATATATATATATATAAATATATATATATATATATATATATATATATATATATATATATATATATATATATATATGTCTACATGGACACACATACACACACACACACACACACACACACACACACACACAAACACATATATACATATATATATATATATATATATATATATATATATATATATATATATATATGTATGTATGTATATATATATATATATATATATACATATATATGTATATATATATATATATATATATATATATATATATATATATATATATATATTCAAACAGAACACTTGATCTGTTTGAGAGATTATTTTCTTGAACCGATTCATCGATTCCCAGTTTTTCACGATTTTTAGATCTCAGCGATCGCATTGTAACGTCATCGGACTGTAAAGTAGTAGTAATCATATCCGTTTCGCCCATATTTATAACAGAAACACCAGCGGCAATCAAAGCGAAGAAGCTGATTATATGTTTGTAAGAGTCTCTCTCTCTCTCTATCTATCTATCTATCTCTCTCTCTCTCTTATCTATCTCCCTTTCTCTCTCTCTCTCTCTGTTTAACCTATGTCAATTGGTTTAGACTATATTCCCCCCCTTCTGATGGATGGACCATGTGTAATGCAGATGTGTTACCAGGTCGACGATAAATTCAAATCAAATGTGTTCGTTGGTGTGTGTTTCTTAAGCAATGAAGCTATAACAGGCGAATACGATAGTTTATTCCCCTGTATCCGTTACCTGTGCAGTTGTCTTATCCATGACAGAAATACAGAAACGAGACTCTGAACAACTGAGTGGATTAACTACCCAGGGAGCGGGAGAATGATGATGACTTGCCCGTTCATCGTATATATTGCTTATATTGCATTCAGGTTGTCTTGCAAATTTCTCTCTATATATATATATTTTTTTTTCATTCCGACGTCTGGTTCCTGCATGATAACTTTAATTTTAGTAGTCTTTAATATATACTGTTGGCATGTATGAATAAACTTTTCTAACTTACAGTCGAATAAGATAGATAAGGTATCCATTACCTGTACAGTCTCGATTTGGTCTGTAACAGACATCAGGAACGGGGAGTCTGAGCAGGTGAGAGGATTATCTGCCCGGGGGGCGGGCAACTGATTATGACTTGCCCGCCCATCGTACCTACGTTGACCTATGATGACCTCTGTAAGGTTTCCATTACACATCATATTACTCCTTTGTAACAGGTGGCTCAGGTGATCGTTTTATCATAAGGCATCTAAGGCCCTACAGCATCACGGTATGAACATAGATAACTAATGTTATGACTGCAGATGAATTGTGATGACTGGTATGTGTTATAAGGTAGTTTATTCTCAGTATCAATCCTTAATACAGTTTCCTCCCAATCCATAACAGGCATCCAGGAACGGGTAATCAGTGCAGGCGAGATTATGACTTGCCCGCCCATCGTACCTACTTTGACCTGAGATGATCTAGATTTTTATTTAGCTTTTATGTTCTCACAAATATTCAAATCTGAATATAAATATCAATCAAGGATATCTAAATAAACCTTCGAGTTTCTTAATTCATGTTACCTTTCATAACGTATCATTATTTGATTTGCTTATCAACGGACGTGTTCCTGTCTTAGTGTGATCAAAGTAGCATTCTTCATTTGCAGTTTTCAGGGTTTTTTTTATTTTGTGGTCATCAAGGTAGTATATTTTATTCATGATCAGATAAGTAATCCTTCCAGCGAACCACACCTCACTGAACTACATTTTTTAATTTATAGCCTAATAAGATAGTGTATCATTATCCATCTAGCTTCCCTCGGATTCATAGTACATACAGGAGCGGGAAATCAGAACAGGTGAGAGGATTATCTGCCCAGGGGGCGGGAAAGTGATTATTACTTGCCCGCCCATTGTACCTACTTTGACCTAAGATGACCTCCTTAAGGTTTCTATTACACATATTTTCACTCAGGTGCGGGGTCACGTGACCTATCCTCTCATATATATGATACCAAATATTGTGATCAAGTCAGTACTAGTCACACAGGTGACGCAAGCATAACTCCCACTTACGTGTACACGGACATCTAGACAAGATACCATGAATCTGTACTTTTTCTTGCTAACGGTGGGATGCCTGATGACCCCGTGCACGGCACAAGGACTTTCCTGGCTCTTCAGGCGCCTCTATAAAGCAGGTCGCCATAACATCCGCGACCTGAGCGGCGCCCATCACACATCCCATCAAGTGACAACTGATCAGCCTTTCAACTTCTATGAACACTTGGTTAGTAGAACTTCCCGTATTGTTCTCTTTCGCATTTTAGAAAATAATCGTGTAAAAGGTTACATAGTAATCAAAGTTGTTATCACATCTAATGATGCTCTTTCTCTACAGCGTCTGTGCACCAACGACCGCGTGTGTGGCCGCGGGCAGTTCTGTGACCAGCACTACGGCGTGTGTGGGGACCGCATGGCGGAGGGACAACCGTGTCGTCGCGACGCCATGTGTCAGGGCGGATACGACTGCATGTTCGGGATGTGCCAAAAGCGCATCAAGCGTGGGCGTGAGGGCGCCAGGTGCCGCAAGGAGCGCGATTGTGGAGCAGGGATGTGCTGCGCCCGTCGCCATGGAGAGCAGGTGTGTCAGCGGCGTGTGCCGTTGGGCCACAAGTGCTACGTCCCCGAGGGCGGCCTCGACTACTCCATGAACCAGCGATGTCCGTGCGAGAGCGGCCTGCTGTGTAAATACACGGCTAAACAGCCTCCTTCCAAGCACCAGCTCATCACCCTCATGTCGGCCTACGAGGACGCTACGTTGCGCAACCCTCTGGCCACGACCGCGTCTAAGTCGTCGTTCCCCGTCATGTGTCGTTCACCTCGTCATGCGGTGACTTCATTGCATTTATCCGGTGAAACTCTAGTCATTCATAAAATGTATTTCATCTGAATTTGTAAATGAATTATAAATAAATTACTAATCTAAGATCAAATGTAGCTTTACTCACACTTCAGACTAGTATATTTTAAAAACTGAAATGATAGTTATTGGTACCATTTAGAAGTCTTCGACTGAATCAACACCACGTAAGAAAGCGCACATATAAAAATCAACCGAAAAGGATATATTATCCGAAAACAAAAAATAACGAGTGATTCTTGTATTTAAAACACATAAAACATGTTTCGTCTTTGTTTGTCTCTCTCTTTATCTTCTAAATATGATGAAGTGGTTTTATGTCCGTGTAGCGCGTTTTTCTCATTCTATTTCATGTTCTTCTGGTTAATGAAATAGTAATGATGATATTATCAATAATAATGGCAATAAGGCTAAAGATATTAATGATAAGAAGAATAATAATATCAGTATCAATGATAATAATCATCAGTAACATATTAGAGACATTAATGGTAAAAAAAAATACTTCAATACTTCATAATCATACTCAAATGACAATAAGAAAATCGGAATTGCTTTCTATCCAAATATTCTATGACATTATATTATCACAAGCTGATAATTCTCTCCTTTGTTCTAATTCCCAGCTATCTATTTAGATAAAATTAAGAAATGTAATCTGCTGTATGCGTATGCAAGGTAAAGTTATTCAACACATTAAAGTGACACACATACATATACATACACACTATCATTATTACTATTGTTATTAATATTATTATTATTGTGATTATTATTACAACCATTGTTATTAATATTATTACTGTTATTATCAATATTATCACTATTATGATAATATTATCATTATTATTATTATCATTGCTGTTATTATTATCATCCTTATTATTATCATGATTGCTGTTATTATTGTCATCCTTATTATTATCATTATCAACATTACCATTGTTGTTATTGTTATAATCATTATCATTGTTATGATAATTCTTATTTTATTACAATATTTTTTTATGATAATAATCATTATTGTTGATGTTATTATTTTTTTAATCATTATCATTATTATTATCATTGTTATTATCATCATTATTATTATTATTATTATCATTACTATTGATATGATCATTATTATTATTGTCATTATTATTATTGTCATTATTATTATTGTCATTATTATTATTGTCATTATTATTATTGTCATTATTATTATTGTCATTATTATTATTGTCATTATTATTATTGTCATTATTATTATTGTCATTATTATTATTGTCATTATTATTATTGTCATTATTATTATCATTATTATTATTATCATTACTATTGATATGATCATTATTATTGATATGATCATTATTATTATGATCATTATTATTGATATGATCATTATTATTGATATGATCATTATTATTGATATGATCATTATTATTATGATCATTATTATTGATATGATCATTATTATTGATATGATCATTATTATCAATATAATACTTATTATTAATATCATCATTATTATTCATATCATCATTATTATTCATATCATCATTATTATTCATATCATCATTATTATTCATATCATCATTATTATTCATATCATCATTATTATTCATATCATCATTATTGATATCATTATTATTAATATTATCATTACTAATATCCTTATCATTATTGTTATCAATATCATTACCCTCATTATATCATTGTAGTTCCTGCCTCAATCAGTGTTATTGAATTAAACACAGAAGAGGAAACTATTAAGGAAGAATAAACAGGTCAAACGGAAGATAACGTTGAAATAGTGGAAGAAGTATAGGATATGGCCGAAGAAGAGAAAGTAGCTATGAATAAAATTGCTGAAATCTTGAGAACAAAAGACTATGTAAATTGTGTTGGTTTTGATATATTTGAGTTTCAAGACAAGAGAGGAAACCAAGGAAATCAATCAGATGTTGACAAACATCCAAGTTAATGACAACAGAAGTAAACGGTTAACAAGAGCAGCAAAATCCTTCGTTGGAATAAAGCTAGGGATGAAAAAAAATGATAGAGCAAAGAATAAGAATAAGAACCCAGAAGAAGGATAGAAGTTGGAAAAGAAGGAAAGGAGAAAGTATTACGATACAAAGGAGAGACATAAACCTGATTCAGAAGATAAAAAAGGGTTTAGTTAAAATATGTAAAGAGATGAGAAGAAATGGAATGTAAATAGAAAATCAAAAGAACATTATTGAATGTTGTACTGCAACATGCAGTCGTTATGAATTAAGAAACTCGAAGGTTTATTTAGATATCTCTGATTGGTATTTATATTCAGATTTGAATATTTGTGAAAATATAAAAGCTAAATAAAAATCTAGGTCATCTCAGGTCAAAGTAGGTACGATGGGCGGGCAAGTCATAATCTCGCCTGCACTGAGACCCCGTTCCTGGATGCCTGTTATGGATTGGGAGGAAACTGTATTAAGGTTGGATACTGAGAATAAACTACCTTATAACACATACTAACCATCACAATCTATCTACAGTATAAAGATATAGCTATCCTGTATATACAAGTATCTTTGGATATTTCGCCTGACCCATCAGTTATGAAAAAGAAGGGAAAAAGGGTATAGTCTGAATCTCACCCTCTCGCCCGCTCTGACTTCCTGTGTCTGGACGAAACTATTTAGGATATGAATATCATCACCATTGTGCAGCCACATCAATTAATCATTTGAATATTCTCAATAATCCCATTCATAAATGCTCTAATGAATTACACAATTTTGAATCTGCTTAATCCATAAGAATGTCATTATCATGATGGTCAGGATAAAAAAGAAAAAAGAAATATATATATATATATATATATATATATATATATATATATATATATATATATATATATATATATATATATATATGAGACTTGTTTATACAGAGATAGTGTAAGGCCGGAAATAAAACGTTCACCTGTGCCACCTGTTACAAAAGAGGAATCAAATTATGTGTAATGGAAACCTTACAGAGGCCGGAAATAAAACGTTCACCTGTGCCACCTGTTACAAAAGAGGAATAAAATTATGTGTAATGGAAACCTTCAGAGGTCATAATGAGTTGCCCGCCCACCGGGCAGCTAATCCTCTCACCTGCTCAGACTCCCCGTTCCTGATGTCTGTTATGGATCAGAAGGAGACTGTTTGGGTAATGGCTACCTTGTATTACTCAGATTGGGAAATGTAGTCTACTGAAGTATACTCACATATATCATCAGCATATCGTAAAAACTATGGGAAGTGATATATATATATATATATATATATATATATATATATATATATATATATATATATATATATATATATGTATGTATATATATATATATATATATATATATATATATATATATATATATATATATATATATATCTATATATATATAGATATATATATATATATATATATATATATATATATATATGTATGTATATGTATGTCTTAATGCAACCTTGTTTTTTAGCACCATTTACTCTTCGTCCAGCTTCTACGCATTCCGTTCTAATGTCTAGTATGTTCTTCAACCACTCAATAGTGATATCCTTAATTAATTTCTTGTCTACATATTCTGTTCGATTTCAACCTGTGGATCTTTCAACGAGACTATTGTATTTATCGGTTCATGGAGGAGTACCTTTGCAACCCTCAGGTCTTCCAACACCAATCTACACTAATTCCGTAAAGCTTGGACGTTTTCTATCACTCTTGTGTCTGATTAAGTTATGGACGTTTGTGCCAATGGTCTCATGCAATTGTTCTATCTCCATTTGGTGCACGTGTGTTAATTTTGGTTTCATAAAACTTCTGAAAAATAATGATAATGATACGTCATCATTTATACTTTCCATTTCTGGTTAATCTCGAAAGGGGCCATTTCTTTCGGCCCATTTCCTTTTCTCTCTCGTCCATTTCATGCATTGGAATTCCTTAAGATGGCTGTTACTTGTTCTTGATGTGAGCTACAATTTTTCTGAAACGTTCATGGCCGGCAATTTTCAGCCTCATACACTTCTTAGTATCCATATCATTATCGTCATTCTTGTTATCATTACCATTATCATCATCATTAATAATAGCAGCACTATTACAATTATCCTTTCCATTATCATTATTGTTATAGTATTATTGTCATCATTATTAGTATAATCTCTATGGCCATTGTTATTATCATCATCGTTGCTATCATAATTATTATTAGAATTATTAATATTGTTATCGTTATCATTATCATTTTCATAATCATCATCATCCGTATCATCAATGTATCACTTACAGACCTGAAGAATAAGTAGTGCTGTATTTGCTATTTTTTGTAAATCAAAGTACGTTTGTGTTGATCCTAAGTAGGACAGTCATACACTGTATATTGTGCAGATTTCGTGTTTCATTCGAGTTCTTGTGGCTATGATATCTAAACAATCGAAATGATTGAGTGACCTTTGCGTACACGATTGCACGATCGTGCAATGGCATCCCTTCCCCAAATAGTTTCCTCCAGACACATGAACGGGAAGTGAGAGCGAGTTCAGACTAGACCTTTTTCACTTCCTTCTCATAACTGAATAGCCAAACCTATTATACTGAAGATAGAATGCGTTGACTGGCATTTATTACCTATACAGTTTCCTTGTCCATAACAAATAGTCAGGAGCGAGAAATCAGAGCAGGTGACTAGTGGGTATTTTTCAAATATGAATGTGTCATCAGTGATAAATAAATCTTATAATTACTGAATTCTTAATTCCCTATCAGAGAGATATATACACACACACACGTGTGTGTGAGAGAGTGAATGTTCGATGTGAGTAAGGGCATGTGGAATATAAAATCATAAATTACTCATTTATTTACGCATTTTTTAAAAATACATCCTATAACTGACTAGAGTTTCACCGGATGAATGCAATGAAGTCACCGCATGACGAGGTGAACGACACATGGCGGGGGAACGACGACTAGACGCGGTCGTGGCCAGAGGGCGCTGCGCAACGCATGTCCTCGTAGGCCGACATGAGGGTGATGAGCTGGTGCTTGGAAGGAGGCTGTTTAGCCGTGTATTTACACAACAGGCCGCTCTCGCACGGACATCGCTGGTTCATGGAGTAGTCGAGGCCGCCCTCGGGGACGTAGCACTTGTGGCCCAACGGCACACGCCGCTGACACACCTGCTCTCCATGGCGACGGGCGCAGCACATCCCTGCTCCACAATCGCGCTCACTGCGGCACCTGGCCTGCGCCCACGCTTGATGCGCTTTTGGCACATCCCGAACATGCAGTCGTATCCACCCTGACACGCTGGCGTCGCGACGACACGGTTGTCCCTCCGTCATGCGGTCCCGACACACGCCGTAGTGCTGGTCACAGAACTGCCCGCGGCCACACACGCGGTCGTTGGTGCACAGACGCTGTAGAGAAAGAGCATCGTTAGATGTGATAACAACTTTGATGACTATGTAACCTTTTACACGATTATTTTCTAAAATGCGAAAGAGAACAATGCGGGAAGTTCTACTAACCAAGTGTTCATAGAAGTTGAAGGGCTGATCTGTTGTCACTTGATGGGATGTGTGATGGGCGCCGCTCAGGTCGCGGATGTTATGGCGACCTGCTTTATAGAGGCGCCTGAAGAGCCAGGAAAGTCCTTGTGCCGTGCACGGGGTCATCATACAGCCCACCGTTAGCAAGAAAAAATACAGGTTCATGGTATCTTGCCTAGATGTACGTGTACACGTAAGTGGGAGTTGTGCGTGCGTCACCTGTGTGACTAGTACTGACTTGATCACAATATTTGGTATCACTATATGAGAGGATAGGTCCACGTGACCCCACACCTGAGTGGCGAAAGCTAATGAAACCTTAAGGAGGTCATCTTAGGTCAAAGTAGGTACAATGGGCGGGCAAGTAATAATCACTTTCCCGCCCCCTGGGCAGATAATCCTCTCACCTGTTCTGATTTCCCGCTCCTGTATGTACTATGAATCCGAGGGAAGCTAGATGGATAATAAATTTTAAAAATGCAGTTCAGTGAAGTGTGGTTCGCTGGAAGGATTACATATCTAATCATGAATAAAATATACTACCTTGATGACCACAAAAAAAAAAGAAAAACACTGAAAACTGCAAATGAATAATGGTACTTTGATCTCACTAAGACAGGAACACGTCCGTTGACAAGCAACTCAAATAATGATATGTTATGAAAGGTAACATGAATTAAGAAACTCGAAGGTTTATTTACATATTCCTGATTGACAATCATATTCAAATTTGAATATTTGTGAGAATAAAAAAGCTAAATAAAAATCTAGGTCATCTCAGGTCAAAGTAGGTACGATGGGCGGGCAAGTCATAATCTCGCCTGCACTGAGACCCCGTTCCTGGATGCCTGTTGTGGGATTCGGAGGAAACTGTATTAAGGATGGATACTGAGAATAAACTACCTTATAACACATACTAACCATCACAATCTATCTACAGTATAAAGATATAGCTATCCTGTATATACAAGTATCTTTGGATATTTCGCCTGACCCATCAGTTATGAAAAGGAAGGGAAAAAGGGTATAGTCTGAATCTCACCCTCTCGCCCGCTCTGACTTCCTGTGTCTGGATGAAACTATTTAGGATATGAATACCATCACCATTGTGCAGCCCCATCAATTAATCATTTGAATATTCTCAATAATCCCATTCATAAATGCTCTAATGAATTACACAGTTTTGAATCTGCTTAATCCATAAGAATGTCATTATCATGATGATCAAGATAAAAAAAATAAAAGAAAAACAGAAAGAAAAAAGAAATATATATATATATATATATATATATATATATATATATATATATATATATAGAGAGAGAGAGAGAGAGAGAGAGAGAGAGAGAGAGAGAGAGAGGGAGAGAGAGAGAGAGAGAGAGAGCGAGAGAATGAGACTTGTTTATACAGAGATAGTATCAGGCCGGAAATAAAACGATCACCTGAGCCACCTGTTACAAAAGAGGAGTAAAATTATGTGTAATGGAAACCTTACAGAGGGCATCCTAGGTCAACGTAGGTACGATGGGCGGGCAAGTCATAATCAGTTGCCCCCCCCCCCCCCAGGCAGTTAATCCTCTCACCTGCTAAGACTCCCCGTTCCTGTTGTCTGTTATGGATCAGAAGGAGACTGTTTGGGTAATGAATACCTTGTATTACTCAACTTGGGAAATGTATTCTACTGAAGTATACTCACATATATCATCAGCATATCGTAAAAACTATGGGAAGTGATATATATACAAACATACATATATACTGTACATGTGTGGTGTCTTTCTCTCTCTATCTCTCTCTGTCTCTCTTTATATATATATATATATATATATATATATATATATATATATATATATATATATATATATATGTACATATATATATATATATATATATATATATATATATATATGTACATATATATATATATATATATATATATATATATATATATATATATATACATATATGCATACATGTGTGTGTGTGTTCGTGTCTGTCCGTAAATACTTGTGTTGTCTAAACCTCTCTTTTTATCTTCTAGATGTGTTATTCTTTTATTTTGGATGTCCGTAAGCTCTCTTGTTATCTTTTAGATATATTGCTTTTAGTTATGGATTTCGATTTGTTTTAGCCATGGCATGCGCTTTTTCTTGTCTTAATGCAACCTTGTTCTATTTCTCTCCTTTTTTCTCCTACTGTGTGTTTTTTAATATTTTTTAGTACTATTTACTCTTCGTCCAGCTTCTACGCATTCTGCTCTAATGTCTAGTATGTTCCTCAACCACTCAATAGTGATATCCTTAATTGATTTCTTGTCTACACATTTTGTTCGATTTCAACCTGTGGATCTTTCAACGAGACTATTGTATTTATCGGTTCATGGAGGAGTACCTTTGCAACCATCAGGTCTTCCAACACCAATCTACACTAGTTCCGTAAAGCTTGGACGTTTTCTAGCACTCTTGTGTCTGATTAATGAAATTATGGACTTTTGTGCCAATGGTCTTATGCAATTGTTCTATCTCCATTTGGTGCTTGTGTGTTTATTTTGGTTTCATAAAACTTCTGAAAAATAATGATAATGATACGTCATCATTTATACTTTCCCATTTCTGGTTAATCTCGAAAGGGACCATTTCTTTCGGTCCAATTCCTTTTCTCTCTCGTCCATTTCATGCATTGGAATTCCGTAAAATGGCTGTTACTTGTTCTTGATGTGAGCTACAATTTTTCTGAAACGTTCATGGCCGGCAATTTTCAGCCTCATACACTTCTTAGTATCCATATCATTATCGTCATTCTTGTTATCATTACCATTATCATCATCATTAACAATAGCAGCACTATTACAAGTATCCTTTCCATTATCATTATTGTTATTAGTATTATTGTCATCATTATTATTATAATCTCTATGGCCATTTTTATTATCATCATCGTTGCCATCATAATTATTATTAGAATTATTAGTATTGTTATCGTTATCATTATCCTTTTCATAATCATCACCATCCGTATCATCTTTGTATCACTTACAGACCTGAAGAATAAGTAGTACTGTATTTGCTATTTTTTGTGAAATCAAAGTACGTTTGGATTGATCCTAAGTAGGACAGTCATATACTGTATATTGTGCAGATTTTCGTGTTTCATTCGAGTACTTGTGGCTATGATATCTAAACAATCTAAATGATTGAGTGACCTTTGCTTACACGATTGCACGATCGTGCAATGGCATCCCTTCCCCAAAATAGTTTCCTCCAGACACATGAACGGGAAGTGAGAGCGAGCGAGAGGGTTACCTCTCTGTTAAATTCAAACTGGACGTTTTTCACTTCCTTCTCATAACTGAATAGCCAAACCTATTATACTGAAGATAGAATGCGTTGACTGGCATTTATTGCCTATAGTTTCCTTGTCCATAAAATATAGTCAGGAGCGAGAAATCAGAGCAGGTGACTAATGGGTATTTTTTCACATATATAATATTTAAAATGAATGTGTCATCAGTGATATATAAATCTTAATTATTGATATACTTAATTTCACCAGAGATATATATACACACACACGTGTGTGGGAGAGAGTGAATGTTCGATGTGAGTAAGGGCATATGGAATATGAAATCATAAATTACTCATTTATTTACACATTTAAATAAAATACATCCTATGACTGACTAGAGTTTCACCGGATGAATGCAATGAAGTCACCGCATGACGAGGTGAACGACACATGACGGGGAACGACGACTAGACGCGGTCGTGGCCAGAGGGCGCTGCGCAACGCATGTCCTCGTAGGCCGACATGAGGGTGATGAGCTGGTGCTTGGAAGGAGGCTGTTTAGCCGTGTATTTACACAGCAGGCCGCTCTCGCACGGACATCGCTGGTTCATGGAGTAGTCGAGGCCGCCCTCGGGGACGTAGCACTTGTGGCCCAACGGCACACGCCGCTGACACACCTGCTCTCCATGGCGACGGGCGCAGCACATCCCTGCTCCACAATCGCGCTCCTTGCGGCACCTGGCGCCCTCACGCCCACGCTTGATGCGCTTTTGGCACATCCCGAACATGCAGTCGTATCCGCCCTGACACATGGCGTCGCGACGACACGGTTGTCCCTCCGTCATGCGGTCCCGACACACGCCGTAGTGCTGGTCACAGAACTGCCCGCGGCCACACACGCGGTCGTTGGTGCACAGACGCTGTAGAGAAAGAGCATCATTAGATATGATAATTTTGATTACTATGTAACCTTTTACACGATTATCTTCTAAAATGCGAAAGAGAACAATGCTGGAAGTTCTACTAACCAAGTGTTCATAGAAGTTGAAGGGCTGATCTGTTGTCACTTGATGGGATGTGTGATGGGCGCTACTCAGGTCGCGGATGTTATGGCGACCTGCTTTATAGAGGCGCCTGAAGAGCCAGGAAAGTCCTTGTGCCGTGCACGGGGTCATCAGGCAGCCCACCGTTAGCAAGAAAAAATATCAGATTCATGGTATCTTGTCTAGATGTCCGTGTACACGTAAGTGGGAGTTGTGCGTGCGTCACCTGTGTGACTAGTACTGACTTGATCACAGTATTTGGTATCATATATATGAGAGGATAGGTCACGTGACCCCGCACCTGAGTGAAAATATGTGTAATAGAAACCTTAAGGAGGTCATCTTAGGTCAAGTGCGGTACAATGGGCGAGGGCAGTCGCAATCACTCCGCCCCCTGGGCTTGGGCGTCAGTCTCTGTTCTGATTTCCCGCTCCTGTATGTACTATGAATCCGAGGAAAGCTAGATTGATAATAAATTTAAAAAATGCAGTTCAGTGAAGTGTGGTTCGCTGGAAGGATTACATATCTAATCATGAATAAAATAAACTGCCTTGATGACCACAAAAAAAGAAAAAAAACCCTGAAAACTGCAAATGAAGAATGCTACTTTTATCTCACTAAGACAGGAACACGTCCGTTGACAAGCAAATCAAATAATGATACGTTATGAAAGGTAACATGGATTAAGAAACTCGAAGGTTTATTTATATATTCCTGATTGACAATCATATTCAAATTTGAATATTTGTGAGAATAAAAAAAGCTAAATAAAAATCTAGGTCATCTCAGGTCAAAGTAGGTACGATGGGCGGGCAAGTCATAATCTCGCCTGCACTGAGACCCCGTTCCTGGATGCCTGTTATGGATTGGGAGGAAACTGTATTAAGGATGGATACTGAGAATGAACTACCTTATAACACATACTAACCATCACAATCTATATACAGTATAAAGATATAGCTATCCAGTATTTACAAGTATCTTTAGATATTTCGCCTGACCCATCAGTTATGGAAAGGAAGAGAAAAAGGGTATAGTCTGAATCTCACCCTCTCGCCCGCTCTGACTTCCTGTGTCTGGATGAAACTATTTAGGATATGAATACCATCACCATTGTGCAGCCACATTAATTAATAATTTGAATATTCTCAATAATCCCAGTCATAAGTGCTCTAATGAATTACACAATATATATATATATATATATATATATATATATATATATAGAGAGAGAGAGAGAGAGAGAGAGAGAGAGAGAGAGAGAATGAGACTTGTTTATACAGAGATAGTGTCAGGCCGGAAATAAAATGTTCACATGAGCCACCAGTTACAAAAGAGGAGTAAAATTATATGTAATGGAAACCTTACAGAGGTCATCCTAGGTCAACGTAGGTACGATGGGCGGGCAAGTCATAATCAGTTGCCCCCAGGCAATAATCCTCTACACCTGCTCAGACTCCCCGTTCTGTTGTCTGTTATGGATCAGAAGGAGACTGTTTGGGTAATGGATACCTTGTATTACTCAACTTGGGAATTGTAGTCTACTGAAGTATACTCACTTATATCATCATCGTAAAAAACTATGGGAAGTGATATATAAATACATATATATATATATATATATATATATATATATATATATATATATATATATATATATATGTGTGTGTGTGTGTGTGTGTGTGTGTGTGTGTGTGCGTGTGTGTGTGTGTATGTATGTATATGTATATATATATATATATATATATATATATATATATATATATATATATATATATATATATATACATATATTTGCATATATACATATATATATGAATATATATATACATATATCTATCTATCTATCTATATATACATATATATACATATATATATATATATATATATATATATATATATATATATATATATATATATGCATACATGTTTGTGTGTTCGTGTCTGTCCGTAAATACTTGTGTTGTCTAAACCTCTCTTTTTATCTTCTAGATGTGTTATTCTTTTATTTTGGATCTCATCTCCGTAAGCTCTCTTGTTATCTGTTAGATCTATTGTTTTTAGTTATGGATTTCGATTTGTTTTAGCCATGCCATGCGCCTTTTCTTGTCTTAATGCTACCTTGTTCTAGTTCTCCACTTTTTTCTCCTACTGTGTGTTTTTTAATGTTTTTTAGCACTATTCACTCTTCGTCCAGCTTCTACGCACTCCGTTCTAATGTTTAGTATGTTCCTCAACCACTCAATAGTGATATCCTCAATTAATTTCTTGTCTACATATTCTGTTCGATTTCAACCTGTGGATCTTTCAACGAGACTATTGTATTTATCGAGAAAAAAAAAAAAAAAAAAAAAAAAAATATATATATATATATATATATATATATATATATATATATATATATATATATATATATGAGACTTGTTTATACAGAGATAGTGTCAGGCCGGAAATAAAACGCCACCTGTGCCACCTGTTACAAAAGAGGAATAAAATTATGTGTAATGGAAACCTTACAGAGGTCATAATCAGTTGCCCGCCCCCCGGGCAGCTAATCCTCTCACCTGCTCAGACTCTCCGTTCCTGATGTCTGTTATGGATCAGAAGGAGACTGTTTGGGCAATGGATATCTTGTATTGCTCAGCTTGGGAAATGTAGTCTACTGAAGTATACTCACATATATCATCAGCATATCGTAAAAACTATGGGAAGTGATGTATATATATTTATATATATATATATATATATATATATATATATATATATATATATATATATATATGTATGTATGTATGTATATGTATATGTCTTAATGCAACCTTGTTTTTTAGCACCATTTACTCTTCGTCCAGCTTCTACGCATTCCGTTCTAATGTCTAGTATGTTCTTCAACCACTGAATAGTGATATCCTTAATCAATTTCTTGTCTACATATTTTGTTCGATTATTATTAGAATTATTAGTATTGTTATCGTTATCATTATCATTTTCATAATCATCATCATCCGTATCATTATTGTATCACTTACAGACCTGAAGAATAAGTGGTACTGTATTTGCTATTTTTTGTGAAATCAAAGTACGTTTGTGTTGATCCTAAGTAGGACAGTCATATACTGTATATTGTGCAGATTTCGTGTTTCATTCGAGTACTTGTGGCTATGATATCTAAATGATTGAGTGACCTTTGCTTACACGATTGCACGATCGTGCAATGGCATCCCTTCCCCAAATAGTTTCCTCCAGACACATGAACGGGAAGTGAGAGCGAGCGAGAGGGTTACCTCTCTGTTAAATTCAGACTGGACGTTTTTCACTTCCTTCTCATAACTGAATAGCCAAACTTATTATACTGAAGATAGAATGCGTTGACTGGCATTTATTGCCTATACAGTTTCCTTGTCCATAACATATAGTCAGGAGCGAGAAATCAGAGCAGGTGACTAATGGGTATTTTTTCACATATATAATATTTAAAATGAATGTGTCATCAGTGATATATAAATCTTAATTATTGATATACTTAATTTCACCAGAGATATATATACACACTGAGATACTTAATTTCTCTCTCTATTGAGATACTTAATTTCTCTCTCTATTGAGATACTTAATTTCTCTCTCTATTGAGATACTTAATTTCTCTCTCTATTGAGATACTTAATTTCTCTCTCTATTGAGATACTTAATTTCTCTCTCTATTGAGATACTTAATTTCTCTCTCTATTGAGATAATTTTTCTCACACATACACGTGTGTGAGAGAGAGTGAATGTTCGATGTGAGTAAGGGCATATGGAATATAAAATCATAAATTACTCATTTATTTACACATTTAAAAAAATACATCATATGACTGACTAGACTTTCACCGGATGAATGCAATGAAGTCACCGCATGACAAGGTGAACGACACATGACGGGGGGACGACGACTAGACGCGGTCGTGGCCAGAGGGCGCTGCGCAACGCATGTCCTCATAGGCCGACATGAGGGTGATGAGCTGGTGCTTGGAAGGAGGCTGTTTAGCCGTGTATTTACACGCGTGTCGCCGCACCGCACGGGCCGCTTTCGGCTCGCGGAGGTGTCGAGTCGCCCGGATCTGGGGCAACGCAGGGGCCCAACCAGCACCGCCGCTGACACACCTGCTCTCCATGGCGACGGGCGCAGCACATCCCTGCTCCACAATCGCGCTCCTTGCGGCACCTGATGCCCTCACGCCCACGCTTGATGCGCTTTGGCACATCCCGAACATGCAGTCGTATCCGCCTCTGACATGGCGTCGCGACGACACGGTTGTCCCTCCGTCATGCGGTCCCGACACACGCCGTAGTGCTGGTCACAGAACTGCCCGCGGCCACACACGCGGTCGTTGGTGCACAGACGCTGTAGAGAAAGAGCATCATTAGATGTGATAACAACTTTGATTACTATGTAACCTTTTACACGATTATTTCCTAGAATGCGAAAGAGAACAATGCGGGAAGTTCTACTAACCAAGTGTTCATAGAAGTTGAAGGGCTGATCTGTTGTCACTTGATGGGATGTGTGATGGGCGCCGCTCAGGTCGCGGATGTTATGGCGACCTGCTTTATAGAGGCGCCTGAAGAGCCAGGAAAGTCCTTGTGCCGTGCACGGGGTCATCAGGCAGCCCACCGTTAGTAAGAAAAAATACAGGTTCATGGTATCTGATCGAGGATTGTTTGCACGGACAAGAAAAGACTGTGTTGTGCGCGCGTCACCTCTATGGCTAGCACTGACCTGATCAACATCTATGGTCTAATATATGAGAGGGTAGGTCACGTGACCACATACCTGTATGACCACTTTCAAAAATTGAAGTGAAAATAATAATCATGGAAACCTTATGAAGGTCATCTTAGGTCAAAGTAGGTACGATGGGCGGGCAAGTCATAATCACTTGACCGCCCCTGGACACATAATCCTTTTACCTACTCTGATTCCCCGTTCCTGTCTGTGCTATGTATCAGAAGGACGCTTTACAGGTAGTGGTGTTCAATTAAGTGCACTTCATAGTTTTGTTGAAGTCTGGAACGCAGAAATAATCACTATTAAAAATAATCACTCTTCAATGACATTTAGGAATTAACATAACCACACTGAGTTCACTAAAAGAGCAGTATAATGGGCTGCAGCCAAAGGAGAAGCGCTAAACATGATTATTATTGTTTGCTTTTAACTGAAATTAGATAATTAGATTAATAGATAATGTATATAAGAAAAAAAATCAGATCTACTCCTATTGTCCTCATTCTTTTACATTAATTCAGAGTTTAAATGACCCCAGGTCGATGCTAACTCCGGTGACTTCCTGCCAAGGGTCTGGAAGGGCGGAGCAGTGATTACGACTTGCCCGCCCATCGTACCTACTTTGACCTGAGATACCCTGTGATGGACCCAAAGCCGGGATTATGTGACTTTTTCTCACCTTAGACAAAGGATTCTAAAGGATTTGCAGGTGGTCATATCAACGATTTTTGCTACTCAAATGACCTTAAGTATCATGGGCTCGTATGGACGCACGCCTAACAGTACACGGCGCTAATGGAGCACTTCTTGGAAGATCAGTCATGCTATTCAAACTTTTTTTTTGTGCCTTCTTCCTATGACAGTTGGTCACAGAATTGTTAGCCAACGGACAGTCGGCCACTGCAACACAGTCATTGTAAAATATATGTTTCAATAGGTTAGAAATGTGACCAAGTACTTGCAAAACAACAAGATTTCGTAAAAGGAATATCAAGGCTAATAAAATGTCTTAAACACGTATGTGTCTTTGCATGTGTTTTATATATATATATATATATACATATATATATATATATATATATATATATATATATATATATATATATATATATATATATATATATATATATATATATATATATATGTATATATATATGAATATATATATGTATATATATATATATATATATATATATATATAGTCATTATATATATTATATATATATTTATTTATCTATTTATTTATATATACATATTTATTCCAAATATAGAAAAGGCAACTCGTCCATAAAACCTGCGGTTTTGTACACCGTACTTCACTAACTCCAGCTTCCTATATAAATCCAGGGGCAGCTCTAACATGTATTTATACTCCTTGCTTAAAAAAAACAAATGCAAAATGTATATGGCCATGGAAAATATCCCATATATATATATATGTATAGTACATGAGTATATCCAGAAAAGATGTCGTTTCTAATGACCTACTTAAATATTGTGCCTCCTTAGCTATCAATAAAAGCTTCGGGAGGTTAAACAATTTATGTGTATAACGGTTCGTTATATATAAAGGCATCAACAAGTTCATTGCTAGGTCAGCACTATACAAATTAAAGTATCTAGTATAGTCTTAGCAACACAATATTTCATTATAAAAATTGGCTCACGTGTTCTCCAGCCACGAAAATCTTCGGCCATGACTGTGGCCAATATTGTTAATAACATCTGCATGAATGATTACTGTACTACGGAACATGATTATAATTTTAAAAACTTAGGAAATCCTCTCGTGTGGTTACCTGAATCCGCCCAACTTGGGCCACAGGCAATGCGCAGTTTGTGGATCATTGAATAACCACTTGTTCAAGAATGCTCATGCGCTCTAGGAAGGAATCTCGAACCTCAAAAAGCTAAATAAAAATAGATGGCACTGTAATCAGCTACGACAAGATTTAGATACCGATTTTTCTTCAAGTTTAGTAGACAAAGACGAATTTAGAAACAAAAAAATCTTTCAGTGTTTACGGCTGTGAAAATAATCCTTCTCCCTTAACACACATATATTTACATAAATAAGTAAACATTTCAGACAGACACACACACACTCACACACACACACACACACACACACACACACACACATATATATATATATATATATATATATATATATATATATATGTGTGTGTGTGTGTGTGTGTGTGTGTGTGTGTGTGTGTGTGTGTGTGTGTGTGTATACACTACTGGCTGAGACGCAATTTTGAATGAGAACTTTGTCTAAATCATATCTGACAGTTTGGAAAGTAACCAAATATCGCTAGAATTTGAAGATTAAGATGTGAAGAGTCTACTATTATATATATTTTTTATTTTGGTCATTTTCCAAATTTTAATGATATTTTTCTTTATCACTGCATCTATATGGGTCTTGTCGTCAGCATACAACATCAGGTCTCGAGTATCGGATCAAAAGTTCCTAGCCTCTTCATGCATTTTCTCTGCCTTGTTGCATAGAAACAGTATTCTTATCGATACAGATCATACTTTTATCTATTTTAACGTTCGGATATCACAATTTTAGCTGAAATTACGACGATTTGTATCAAATCTGAAGTACGTAACAATCTAAAACCGTATTTATTTTATTTTCTCATTATACAGTCATTTAAAAAAAGGTTTTTAATTGTTTAAGCAATTAGTATTTCGTTACCAATATATAGACCTGTGATTGTCAAATTGATCTCCTAACCAGTCTCTCTATTTTTCAAACTGAGCTCCGGCTCCGAGACCCATATTGAGTATTTAATATAGATTAAGGGCGGTTGTACTTCATGGGGAAAGTTATAGCTGTAACAAAATAGCAGAGAGGATGAAGGTAGCCAGAAAAAAAGCATCAACGAGATCTTGAAGAAGCACAGATGATTGAGTGGAATAAGCCCTCAATCATCTATAATTTGTTTTTCGTTTTTATGATTCTTGTAAACAAGTCTTAAGAAAGAAACAAATAATGAAATGAAGCACTGCCGTAGTCTTATCACCCTGATATCAAAACGAGAATTTTTCTCTTCATCATTTCGCTAAATGCGGTTATCTTCCATGTAGATGGATATGTGCAAACTTAACGGTGTGTGCTTTCAATGTTTCTATACATGCAACTGTAACCAATCCACCAATATAATTAATCTGTATAAGATTTTGATGATAGTTTGATTTCACATCGGAAAAAAATGTGATAAAAAAAATTGAAATGTTGTTTCATTAATAAATCTGAAACGTGTATTTTCGTCGCCAATGAAACTTATGATTGGTACTTTGAAAAGGCCACATAAAATTAACTGTTAATTAAAATTAACAAATATTTCGCATGTTAGTGCCGACTGAGCATGACACATGCTGATGAAATAATGCTAATGATAGTGATAATGATAGTAATAATGCTAATGATAAAGATAAGAAGATGAAGGCAATTATTTACAATTCAACATCAATAAAAGTTGTGAAAAGTGAGATGGTCGAGGGCAAAACAGTAATTATGACTTGCCCTTCATGTTGGGAGAAAGTTACTTTTTCTCATCTCAAAAGTAACCTGATTCAGTATTTAGGATTAATTAATTACTGAAAACGTGACTTCTTGTTTCCTTAAAAAAAGAGAAATGCATGTCTGGCTAACCAAGTATCTTCACCATAAAACAAAAAATAAGTAAGGTTTATACCCAAAAAATATATCTGCTCTCATAGCTTTTGCGAACTATTACTAACAGTGAAATCGCAAATTTCCTGCTTTGTCAAAACAGGCATCACTTAATATTTACTACAGTGGCAAACAAGCTTTCCGAATGCATTTTTCTAAAATGATAAAGCCATAATCATATGTTTATAATTATTGTTGTCTAAAAGAGAAAGGAAAGATTGTGAGAGAGAGAAAAAAAAAAGATAGAGATGTATGATCATGTTGTTCGATGCAAACGAGGTCATAAGAAATATCAAATTATATATCAAAATTTATTTACATATTTATATAGAATACATCCTATGACTAGAGTTTCACAAGGCTGAATACAATAAAATCGCCGTATGACGAGGTGAACGACACATGGAGAGGTGGAAACGACGACTAGACGTGGTCGTGGCCAGAGGCTGCTGCGCAACGCATGTCCTCGTAGGCCGACATGAGGGTGATGAGCTGGTGCTTGGAAGCAGGCTGTTTAGCCGTGTATTTACACAGCAGGCCGCTCTCGCACGGACATCGCTGGTTCATGGAGTAGTCGAGGCCGCCCTCGGGGACGTAGCACTTGTGGCCCAACGGCACACGCCGCTGACACACCTGCTCTGGCGGCGACGGGCGCAGCACATCCCTGCTCCACAATCGCGCTCCTTGCGGCACCTGGCGCCCTCACGCCCACGCTTGATGCGCTTTTGGCACAGCCCGAACATGCAGTCGTATCCGCCCTGACACATGGCGTCGCGACGACACGGTTGTCCCTCCGTCATGCGGTCCCGACACACGCCGTAGTGCTGGTCACAGAACTGCCCGCGGCCACACACGCGGTCGTTGGTGCACAGACGCTGCGAAACGAAATAAATGATGAGTCAGAATTTAAACTAAATTTAACTTGGATATAGAGCCTCATGTTACATATTCCATATCACATTGTCCAAGGGCCATAAATTAAACTTACCAAGTGTTTATAAGGATTAAACATTTGTTCTGTAAATTCTTCTCACGGGGGGTTGTCAATGGCGCTGCTTAAATCACGGATACAGGCCTGGCGGTGAATTATGGATGCTTGTAAAAAGCCACGAAAGTCCTTGCGCAACACACGGAGTCACCAAGCAAGCTGCCGCCAGGAACAATGAACACATATTCATGGCTGCCTATTATTCAGACAGGTAATCAGAGAAGAGTTGTGAGTCACTAGTGTTTGCTCTGGTGAGACTGGCCGATACTGAGCTTATGGGGGAATCGGGCTCATATATGTGTTGGATAGTCACGTGACCACCCACCTGCCTGACAACTGCCCTGAGGTCAGAAGTCATTCCAAGAAAGTTACTACAGCATTAAACAGATATTTTCATAAAGAAGTGATGGAATCATCGATGAGGTTTCACTTGCCTATCGC
>BOPN01005302.1:90726-93226 GCA_017312705.2 Penaeus japonicus
ACGCTTGATGCGCTTTAGGCACATCCCGAACATGCAGTCGTATCCGCCCTGACACATGGCGTCGCGACGACACGGTTGTCCCTCCGTCATGCGGTCCCGACACACGCCGTAGTGCTGGTCACAGAACTGCCCGCGGCCACACACGCGGTCGTTGGTGCACAGACGCTGTAGAGAAAGAGCATCATTAGATGTGATAACAACTTTGATTACTATGTAACCTTTTACACGAATATTTCCTAAAATGCGAAAGAGAACAATGCGGGAAGTTCTACTAACCAAGTGTTCGTAGAAGTTGAAGGGCTGATCAGTTGTCACTTGATGGGATGTGTGATGGGCACCGCTCAGGTCGCGGATGTTATGGCGACCTGCTTTATAGAGGCGCCTGAAGAGCCAGGAAAGTCCTTGTGCCGTGCACGGGGTCATCATACAGCCCACCGTTAGCAAGAAAAAATACAGGTTCATGGTATCTGATCGAGGATTGTTTGCTACAAACGAGGGAAGGATGTACACGTATGTGCGCACGTCACCTGTGTGACTAGTACTGACTTGATCACAGTTTATGGTTTTATATATGAGAGGATAGGTCACGTGACCGCGCACCTGTAAGGCACCTGATCCAAGTCCAAAATGGAAGACTTCTTGAGGTCATCCTAGGTCAAAGTAGGTACGATGGGCGGGCAAGTCATAATCACTTGCCCGCCCCCCTGGGCAGATAATCCAGGCCTGTTCTGATTCCCCATTCCTGTATGTCTGTATATCAAAAGAAAGTGTATATGTAATGGATACCAAAGAATATGCTATCTATTACAGAGACGATCGTACATACTAATGTAAATAGATCAGAAACACACACATATACACACACACATACACACACACATATATATGTGTGTGTGTAGAGATAGATAGATAGATTGATATATAGATATAGATACATACATACATGCAAACATATATTTATGACTAACACACACGCACACACACACACACACACACACACACACACACACACACACACACACACACACATATATATATATATATATATATATATATATATATATATATATATATTATCTACAGATTTCCATTAGAAAATATATCGAAAATGCGTGATCATTCGCTTAAAATCCTTTTATAATATTTTCTTCAGAGTGAGAAAAAGCCACTTAATCCCACCATGAAGGGCAGATCAGGTCAGAGTAGGTACGATGGGCGGGCAAGTCGTAATTACTGCTCCGCCCCTCCACCGGATTAACCCCTCCACTGTTCACAGCTTTTTATTGTTAGTCATTATTGTTATGATTTCAACTGTTATCATGTTTATCAATATTATTAATATTAGCATTTTTATGCCTATCACCATTATTATTTTTGTCATTATTGTCATCGTCACCCTTATAATTTTCATTATTATTCATTACTATGATCATACTATTGACATTACCATTATCACATCCACTCATTTTTATTACCTTTGTCATTATCATCACCATTAATATTATGACCATCAGTATCATTATCATCATTATTATTATCATTATCGATATCATTAGTATCACCATCAATATTATCATTATCATTGCTTTAATTTTCATTATCACTGTTATCGTTATCGTTATCCTTTTCACCATTGTCATTATCATCATTAAGTATCATCGTCTCCATAATTATTCTTATCATTATAATTATCATTATCATTATCAATACCACTGCCATTATCATCATCACTAACATTATTTGTATTGTAAACGCCAAGAAATGTGTAAAGTGACTGTCTTTTGATCTTCATAATTGTGTTAATGGAGATGTGGCATCATTGGTTGAGGGTGATGTGGCATATATGATTACGTGCACGGAAAATAGGTATTGCTCTTTTGTAGTTTATTTTTGGTATGGAGCAATAATTTTGCATTTTTATGAAATAAACACGAATATCTAATATTAGTGTGAAACTATATTATACAATAAGGCCATGATATTATATTGTAATGCAATTTTTATGTTTATAAACATGACTTTACGTAGGGAAGGAAGAGGCCAACTGTTGAGGATAGAATACGCAATTCAGGGCGGCACAAAACATTTTATCAATCATCCCATGCCATCGATGTTACACTTGAATTGTATATAAAGTTATTCATCGTATAAATAACTTTAGGATAAGAGCAAGTGCCTACTGCTTAAAGGAAAGTTATTATAGATACAGTATCTCTTGGTAAGTAAAGTTACACGTGATTTGGCTGTGGTATCTCGCCATAATATGGTGTATAAGCTATTTGATTCCGAAATTGCTCCTTGAGGTCTCAATTGAATTCACAAGCCTGATCTAGGGGTACTGTGAGGGATAACAATTCATTTCCAATGATAATCATAATGATGGTAGTAGTAATAATAATGATAAGAATAATAATGCTGATAATAAAGATAATAACAATAATGATAAAGATAATGATAATAATTATAAAGATAATAATAATGATAAAGATAATAATAATGA
>BOPN01005302.1:98226-101328 GCA_017312705.2 Penaeus japonicus
ACAAGGACTTTCCTGGCTCTTCAGGCGCCTCTATAAAGCAGGTCGCCATAACATCCGCGACCTGAGCGGCGCCCATCACACATCCCATCAAGTGACAACAGATCAGCCCTTCAACTTCTATGAACACTTGGTTAGTAGAACTTCCCGCATTGCTGCCTTTCCTATTTTAGAAGTCAAACGTGTGTAAAAGGTTACATAGTAATCAAAGTTGTTATCACATCTAATGATGCTCTTTCTCTACAGCGCCTGTGCACCAACGACCGCGTGTGTGGCCGCGGGCAGTTCTGTGACCAGCACTACGGCGTGTGTCGGGACCGCATGACGGAGGGACAACCGTGTCGTCGCGACGCCATGTGTCAGGGCGGATACGACTGCATGTTCGGGATGTGCCAAAAGCGCATCAAGCGTGGGCGTGAGGGCGCCAGGTGCCGCAAGGAGCGCGATTGTGGAGCAGGGATGTGCTGCGCCCGTCGCCATGGAGAGCAGGTGTGTCAGCGGCGTGTGCCGTTGGGCCACAAGTGCTACGTCCCCGAGGGCGGCCTCGACTACTCCATGAACCAGCGATGTCCGTGCGAGAGCGGCCTGCTGTGTAAATACACGGCTAAACAGCCTCCTTCCAAGCACCAGCTCATCACCCTCATGTCGGCCTACGAGGACATGCGTTGCGCAGCGCCCTCACACCATGTCGAGCAACACTGAAAAATGTTTTTGTTTTATATTGTAATTTTCCCAGATAAAGTTCTAGTCATTAATGCATAGCTCTACATAAGATAATAAACTTCTGTACCTTCAAATTCCGTATATCTGAATGTATATCCCTTTCTTATTATTAAACTTACCTAGCAAAGTTAGATGGGGGCCTTTATAATAGCATCAAAAAAGTCTGTAAAATTGTATGATAGTTTGTTTAACAATGACTGTGCCAGTGCATCAAGTAAACCTAGAAAATTAGCAATTCGAACTGTGATCCACTCCTAATATTTGCAATTGCATTTAAGTAGCATAATTCTTCATAATTTGCATTATATGAGAACCATCGTAAAGTTTTCGATAAAATCTCATTTGGTTCGCATTTGAATCTATAAGGAAACAATAACCTATTGTATCAAACTGCATATAACAGTATTAGGATAGTTTGTTTAGTGCTAGAATCATCCCATATTTCGGCAGTTAGAGTTAATGAGACTTCCTAGAATTTATCAGGCTATTGATTTTCCACTCATTTGTAGTATTCTGTGGTACGTATCGCGAGTGTGGCAATAAAATCAGTATACATGAAACTGTTGAATATGTGATGATGATGAAAATGTTTCTTTAATTAATTTTGTGAGGACTGAGAAAATATCAATGGTATATACCCTATTGATTATAGTTATGAATGTTTCTTTTTTTTTTTTTTTTTTTTTTTTTACTTCTCTTTTCAGTAATATATAGTTGCTTAATGCCTTTTTACGGATCCCCTTATCATTTTGGCCTCTTAGTGATGTAACAGATCCAATCAGAGACTTGAACTACACAATATATGTGTGTGTATGTATGTATGTATATATGCATGTATATATGTATGTATATATGCATGTATATATGTATGTATATGTATGTGTGTATGTATATGTATGTATATGTTTATATATATATATATATATATATATATATATATATATATATATATATATATATATATACATATATACATATATATATACATATTTGTATGCATATATATGCATATATATATATATATACATATGTATATATATTCATATTTTATATATACATATACATACATACATACATATATATATATACATATGCACATATACATATATATAAATATATATATATATATATATATATATATATATATATATATATATATATATGTATGTATGTATATGCGTGTGTGTGTGTGTGTGTGTGTGTGTGTATGTGTGTGTATGTATGTGTATGTGTATGTGTATGTGCATGTGTATATGTATATGTATATATACATATATTCTTTTATACATATATGTATATATATGTATGTATATGCGTGTGTGTGTGTGTGTGTGTGTATGTGTATGTGTATGTGCATGTGCATGTGCATGTGCATGTGCATGTGTATATGTATATGTATATGTATATGTATATGTATATATATACATATATTCTTTTATACATACATGTACATCACACACACATATATGTATATATATGTATATATATATATATATATGTGTATGTGTATGTGTATGTGTATGTGTATGTGTATGTGTATGTGTATGTGTGTGTGTGTGTGTGTGTATGTGTAT
Organism: Penaeus japonicus; assembly: GCA_017312705.2. Lineage (NCBI taxonomy): Eukaryota > Metazoa > Arthropoda > Malacostraca > Decapoda > Penaeidae > Penaeus > Penaeus japonicus. Next base: position 100,521 of record BOPN01005302.1, read on the forward strand.
GTGTATGTGTATGTGTGTATGTGTGTATGTGTATGTGTATGTGTATGTGTATGTGTATGTGTATGTGTATGTGTATATTCTTTTATACATATATGTATATCACACACACACATATATGTATATATATACATATATATATACATATATATGTACATATATATGTACATATATACATACATATACAGTACATGTGTGTATATATACATATATATGTATATATGTATATATATATATATATATATATATATATATATATATATATATATATATATATATAAATATGACAATCAACTGGATATATGCATATATATCCATGCATAGCTAACAACCAGCTCATCTAGGCCATGAAGAAGGAATTATAGAAAGAAGTGAGGTGAGGTGATAAGCTCAAGGAAATCAAAGTGTAATTTGTATAAAGTTATCAAAGGCCTTCGCCACCCCTTGCACTCGATAGAACATGAAATTACTACAAAACTCAAAAAATCTTTTTATTCTTACATTAGGACTATTCGTGGTCATTCAACTCCTCCAGCTTATATCGCATTACTGTTCCTCTTACGTAATGGTAAAATATTTATCAAGACAGAAACACATTTCGCTATTTCTAATCCACTTCAATAGTTAATGTAAAATTTATATTGTATCTTCTCTTACGATTTGCCATTTTGTAGTAAGTCTATGCTCGGAATTGTTAAATCATTTAAATTTATGTTAGAATTATCAAATCATTTAAGTTTATGCTAAGAATTGTCAAATTATTGAAGTCTATGCTAAGAATTATCAAATCATTAAGTTTATGCTAAGAATT
>BOPN01005303.1:17500-20000 GCA_017312705.2 Penaeus japonicus
CAATGCCAAAGATGATGATAATGATGATTATGAAGATGATGATGATGATAATATGATAATGACATTGGCTCTAAATATTGCAACAATAATGGAAATGATACCTACGAGAATCATAGCAATATCAACTATAATTGCAACATCACCAACAATGATAAAAATGATAATGATGATAATACAAAATAATGATGATAAAGACAACAATGATAACGTCAACAATGATTAATAATGATAATAATAATAGTAATAATAGTGAAATAGATTAACCTGAAGGAATATAGAGCCAAAATAAAAATGATAATAACAATCATCTAAAGTAAAAGCTAAAACTGTTCACTCACATGCGATAATAATTATAACAATATAATTACTAAGAACAAAGGTAGAAATTAATGTTCATGATAGTGATAATTTCCTTGATGATAACATTGGTAAAGACAATGATTATAATATATATATATATATATATATATATATATATATATATATATATATATATATATATATATATATATATAGAGAGAGAGAGAGAGAGAGAGAGAGAGAGAGAGAGAGAGAGAGAGAGAGAGAGAGAGAGAGAGAGAGCGAGAGAGAGAGAAAGAGAGAGAGAGAGAGAGAGAGAGAGAGAGAGAGAGAGAGAGAGAGAGAAGAGAGAGAGAGAGAGAGAAAGAGAGAGAGAGAGAGAGAGAGAGAGAGAGAGAGAGAAAGAGAGAGAAAGAGAGAGAGAGAGAAAGAGAGAGAGAGAGAGAGAAATATAGATATATACACCTTTTTGTAAATGTTGACATTATCGAAAAATATAAGTCCAGTAGCAGGAGGGGGTAGTAGTAGTAGTAGTAGTAGTAGTAGTAATAATAATAGTAGTAGCAGTAACCTAATAGTTGCACTATCACTAGTACTAATACTACTAATATCAGAGGTAGTAGAAGTAGAAGTAGTCGGAGGAGGAGGTGGAGTAGTAGTATTAGTAGTAGAAGAAGAGGAAGAAGAATAAAAAGAAGCATGAAGTAAATGCGAGTAGAGTAGCAGGAAGGAAAAAGATAGAAAAAGGAAAACAATAGAAAAAAAGAGAAAAAAGAAGATTCAGGTAGAGAGGATGATAAATAGGAAGAGTTGGGAATCAGGAAGACTGTGGGAAAGATATCCAGGAGGAGAAGGAAGAGGAGGAGGAGGAGGAGGATGAGGAAATGGAGAAGGAAGAGGAAGAGGAAGAGATGGAATAAAAGGATGAGGAGGAAAAGAATGATGTAAAAGAGAATGAGGAGATGGAGAACAAGAAGAAGAAGATGGAGGAGGAAGAGGAAGGAAAGAAGAAGAAGTGGAAGAAGAAGATAAAGAAGAAGAAAAAGAAGAAGAAGATGGAGGAGGCAGAAGTGGGAAAGAAGACGAAGGGAAGAAGAAGCAGTAATAGAAGAAGACGAAGAAGAAGAAAAAAGAACAGTAGTAATAACATGGGCAGATAATGCGAAGGCAAAAAAAGAAATCAAAATCGGGTAAAGGGAAGAAAGGGAGGGAGAGGGAAGGGAAAAGAGAAGAGAAGGGAATGGGGGAGGAATGGGGGAAAGGAAAGGAAGGGAAGAGAGGGTAACGGTAGGGAAAGGGAAGGAGGGATTGAAAGGGAAGGGAAGGGAAAGGAAGGAAAGAGAATGGAATGGGAGAGGAAAGGAAGGTTAAAGAAAGGAAGGGAAGGGAAGGGGGATAAGGGAAAGGAAAAGGAGGAGAGAAGGAAAGAGAAGGAAAGGGGAGAAAAGAGAAGAAAAAAGGAAAGGGGAAATATGGGAGTAGAAGAGAGGGAACTAAGAAGGTAGAGGGAAGGAAAGGAGAAGAGAAAAGATAGAAAAAAAAGAAAGGAAAAGGGAAAGTAAGCGAGGGGAGGTGAAAGGGAAAGGAAAACGAAGACAAAGCAAGGCAAGGGAAGAAGACAAGAGAAACGAAGGGTAAGGGGAAAATGAAGACAAAGCAAGGCAAGGGAAGAAGACAAGTGAAACGAAGGGTAAGGGGAAACGAAGACACACCAAAGGGTGGGCGGAGGAGCATAACATACAACGGCGCGAAGTGAAGTTATACCAAAACAATTTTAATATTTCACAAACTTCTTACACAATGTTTGGCAGGGAGACTTGTGCGAGGAGGCCATTAAAAGTTTTTAACAACCCTTACGAGGATTAGAGGCCCCTTACTTAACGATGGGCGTGCGTACTCTTTCGGCATAACCATTTTTTGATAGCTTTTGGGTATCAGGTATCGCGCTCGGCCACGTACCACGTACCACGTACCACGTACCAGGTACCAGGTATCTCAAGTATTTTTTTTTTTTTCGGGGGGGGGGGGGGGATGGTGGGCAGGAAGGGGGTTGGTTGTATGTGGGCGTTTGATATATAGTATTTTATGTTGAATTGGATGATTAAGAATAGATTGAGAGAAAGGTAGAGTTGTAAGTCTATGTATGTTTATACTAATACCTCCTTCTATTCTTATCATTTATGTCATATGTGCATACATG
>BOPN01005303.1:22500-30460 GCA_017312705.2 Penaeus japonicus
TACTACTACTTCTACAACAACAACAACAACAACTACTACCACTACTACTACTTCTACAACAACAACAACAACAACTACTACTACTACTACTACTACTACCACCACCGAGGCTGCCACTACTACTAGCAATCATAATAATACTATAATTATAGTAACGATAAAGATAATAATGATCATCATAATAAAAAAACAAAAACAAAACACTCCTTTGAAGTTTACGAATTACTCCCTCCATTCTCTTCTCTCGCTCAGTAGATGAGAGATTGACTTACATTGCATGATGAAAAGCAGAAAGACCGGATCACGCAGGGCTGTCGTCAGCGCATCGGTTGGCAGGCCTGTAATAGATCATCAAAACACAGTAAAACGGAAGATTTATCGGAGGAATCTTGGAAACGCGTTCTTGTCTTTTTTATGTGTTTCGCTTTACATAAACATTCGAACTCTTTTTTTTTAGAGGTTGTTGGAAATGGAGAAGAGAAGAGAAAAGGTTTTTCTTTTTCTCTCTCTCTTTTGTTTTATTTTCATTTTCTGTGTGTCTTGTGTTCTTCGAATCTGTTATCAATTATTTTCTTTGATTTTTTTTCATTTTATTTGTTTCTTGATTCGTACAATATGATATGAATGATGCATTAGCATGCTATGATTAATCATATAATCAACAATGTTTATACTTATGCGGATGGCATTATACAGCAATATCTATTGCAAGGATGGGGATAATAGCATTCTTGTTGCAATTGACATAAGAATATTTGTTTCCGCCAATATTCTTTGTCTTGATTCTGCCACCATTGCATATCCATAATTCTTGTTATCATCTTTATATACCCCCCTCCCCTTATACAAATCTTATAACCATCATGATGGTAGACTTGTAAATGCAATTGCAATACTTATCATACATATGTTTGCAATGAATATAATGAATTTCCAATAACGATAAAACAGTTTCTTTTATTTTTGTCATAAACATTCATAATCAGGCATAAAGATAATAATATAGAATTAAGATAATTAGAGCGTCTATTTTCAAGTTCTGTTGATCACATTGTGTTGATATTTTTTGTCGTTATGCTTTTGGAAAGACAAACAAACAAACAAACAAACAAATCTTTGACCCCAAATCTAGGCGATGTACATATATATATATATATATATATATATATATATATATATATATATATATATATATATATACATTCATACATACATATGATACCTGGGTAACGAGAGTAATGAAAGTAATACCAGAATGATACCATACACACAGGTCGTCTCTGTAGTGGGAGGCAGAACCGGTATGCTGTGTCTATGTTGCTTCTATGTTGTGGTTGAAGGGGTATGTTGTGTCTACGTTGCTGCTGTGTTGTGGTTGAAGGGGTATGTTGTGTGTATGTTGTGGTTGAAGGGGTATGTTGTGTATATGTTGTGGTTGAAGGGGTATGTTGTGTATATGTTGTGGTTGAAGGGGTATGTTGTGCATATGTTGTGGTTGAAGGGGTATGTTGTGTGTATGTTGCTGCTGTGTTGTGGTTGAAGGGTGTGTTGTGTGTATGTTGCTACTATGTTGTGGTTGAAGGGGTATGTTGTGTGTATGTTGCTACTATGTTGTGGTTGAAGGGGTATGTTATGTCTGTGTTGTTGTTAAAGGGGCATGTTGTGGTTTAAGGGGTCTGTTGTGTCTCTGTTGCTGTTGAGCTGAAGAGTATGCTGTGTCTGTGATTTTGCTATGTTGTGGTTAAGGGATTTGCTTTGGATTTATTGTGTCTATGCAGTTGATGGTGATGAACTGTTATGCTGTGGCTACGTTGTGACTAAAGGTATGTTGTGTCTGTGATGCTGTTACATTGTGCGTGACGACCGGTATGTTGTATCAGTGTTGCTACTATGCTGTAGGGGATAATATGCTGTGCCTGTGTTGCTTATATGTTGTGTGTAACGAACCAGTTTACTTTGTCTATGTTGTTGCTATGCTGTGTGGAACCGTATACTGTGTCTATGTTGCTGTTATGCTGTATGTAAGGAACCGGTTTGCTCTATGTTGTTTCTATGCTGTAGGGAGCCGTCTACTGTATCTATGTTGCTCTTATGCTGTGTGCAACGAACCACTTTGACCCGGTTTACTCTATGTTGTTGTTATACTGTAGGGAACCGTCTACTGTGTCCATGTTGCTGTTATGCTGTTTGGAACGAACTGGTTTGCTCTATGTTGCTGCTATGTTTTAGGGACCATGTACTGTGCCTATGTTGTTGCTATGGGTAACGAACCAGTTTACTCTGTCCATGTTGCTATGCTGTAGGGAACCTATACTGTGTTTATGTTGCTGTTATGGTATGTGTAACGAACCGGTTTACTATATGTTGCTGTTATGCTTTAGGGAGCCGTCAACTGTGTCTATGTCACTGTTATGTTGTGTGTTTGCTGCTATGTTGTAGGGATCGTATACTCTACCTATGTTGCTGCTATGCTGTGTTACAAATCGGTTTTCTCTATGTTGCTGTTATGTTGCAGGGATCGTATACTATGCTTATGTTGCTGCTATGCTGTGTTACGAATCGGTTTGCTCTATGTTGCTGCTATGTTTCAGGGATCATATACAGTGCCTATGTTGCTGCCATGCTGTAGGGAACCGTATACCGTGTCTATGCTGATAATACGCTATGTATAACGAACCGGTTTGCTCTATGTTGCTGCTATGTTATAGGGAGCTGTGTCTATGTTGCTACAGTGTATTAAGTCTATTTTGGGAATCGCTGATGACGGGGCGGTTAACTCTAGACGTGATGGCGGGAAACTCTTCTCCGTATTTTAACTTTTTTAATATCTTTTAATCTTTTCTTTTTCTTTTCTTTTGATTTTGTTACTGTTTTCTTTCTTTATTATTTTCTTTGAAGTTGATTTTTTTGTTTGTTTGTGGTAATTTTAGTGTTTTGTTTTTTCTTTTTTTCTAATTTTGTTTCTTCTTATCGTTTTTTTTTTTTTTTTGTCTTTTATTATTATTATTATTATTCCTCTTGTTTTCTTTCTTCGTTGTTCCTTTTTTTTCTTCTTTTCCTTTTTCTTCCTTCTTTTTTATTTTTTTTTCTCTTGTTTGTTTTATCTCTTTCTTCTCTCCGTTCATCCCCTTCTCTTCTTTCTCTCTGTTTATCGTATTCTCCCTCTCTTCTCTCTTCATCACATTCTATTCCCTCTCTTCTCTGAAGAAATTGTTTCTCCTCTACACTGTTTATCATTTTCTTCTTCTCTTTCTTCTTATCGTCTCTCTTTCCCTCCTTCTCTCTTCCCTTCCTTCTCTCTCCTTCTCCTCTCTCTTTTCCTCCTTCTCTCTTCTTCTCTTCTCTCTTTCCTTCCTTCTCTCTCCTTCCTCTCTCTCTTTCCCTCCTTCTCTCTCCTTCTCCTCTCTCTTTCCCTCCTTCTCTCTCCTTCTCCTCTCTCTTTCCCTCCTTCTCTCTCCTTCTCCTCTCTCTTTCCCTCCTTCTCTCTTCTTCTCTTCTCTCTTTCTTTCCCTCCTTCTCTCTCCTTCTCCTCTCTCTTTCCCACCTTCTCTCTTCTTCTCCTCTCTCCTTTTCTCCTTCTCTCTCCTTCTCCTCTCTCTTTCCCTCCTTTTCTCTCCTTCTCCTCTATCTTTCCCACCTTCTCTCTTCTTCTCCTCTCTCTTGCCCTCCTTCTCTCTCCTTCTCCTTCTCCTCTCTCTTTCCCATCTTCTCTCTTCTTCTCCTCTCTGCCGTTCTCCCTCCTTTGCCGTCGAGGCGCAGGTAGAGAAGCGTGGACAGGTAATGTTCAGCAATGTCACAGTGGATCAGCGTTGGTTATGAAGTCGGGAGAAAAATGAACTTGGTGGAGAGGAAGAGGGAGAGGGAAGGAGAGGGGAAGGAGGAAGAAGAGGAGAAGGAAGAGGAGGAGAAGACGGGGAAGGAGATGGGAAGGAAGAGGAGGGGAAGAGGGAGAGGGAAGGAGAGGGGAAGGAGGAAGAAGAGGAGAAGGAGGAAGAGGAGAAGAGGGAGAGAGAAGGAGAGGGGTAGGAGGAAGAGGGAATGGGAGGAAGAGGGAGAGGGAAGGAGAGGGGAAGGAGGAAGAAGAGGAGAAGGAAGAGGAGGAGAAGACGGGGAAGGAGATGGGAAGGAAGAGGAGGGGAAGAGGGAGAGGGAAGGAGAGGGGAAGGAGGAAGAAGAGGAGAAGGAAGAGGAGGAGAAGACGGGGAAGGAGATGGGAAGGAAGAGGAGGGGAAGAGGGAGAGGGAAGGAGAGGGGAAGGAGGAAGAAGAGGAGAAGGAAGAGGAGGAGAAGACGGGGAAGGAGATGGGAAGGAAGAGGAGGGGAAGAGGGAGAGGGAAGGAGAGGGGAAGGAGGAAGAAGAGGAGAAGGAAGAGGAGGAGAAGACGGGGAAGGAGATGGGAAGGAAGAGGAGGGGAAGAGGGAGAGGGAAGGAGAGGGGAAGGAGGAAGAAGAGGAGAAGGAAGAGGAGGAGAAGACGGGGAAGGAGATGGGAAGGAAGAGGAGGGGAAGAGGGAGAGGGAAGGAGAGGGGAAGGAGGAAGAAGAGGAGAAGGAAGAGGAGGAGAAGACGGGGAAGGAGATGGGAAGGAAGAGGAGGGGAAGAGGGAGAGGGAAGGAGAGGGGAAGGAGGAAGAAGAGGAGAAGGAAGAGGAGGAGAAGACGGGGAAGGAGATGGGAAGGAAGAGGAGGGGAAGAGGGAGAGGGAAGGAGAGGGGAAGGAGGAAGAAGAGGAGAAGGAAGAGGAGGAGAAGACGGGGAAGGAGATGGGAAGGAAGAGGAGGGGAAGAGGGAGAGGGAAGGAGAGGGGAAGGAGGAAGAAGAGGAGAAGGAAGAGGAGGAGAAGACGGGGAAGGAGATGGGAAGGAAGAGGAGGGGAAGAGGGAGAGGGAAGGAGAGGGGAAGGAGGAAGAAGAGGAGAAGGAAGAGGAGGAGAAGACGGGGAAGGAGATGGGAAGGAAGAGGAGGGGAAGAGGGAGAGGGAAGGAGAGGGGAAGGAGGAAGAAGAGGAGAAGGAAGAGGAGGAGAAGACGGGGAAGGAGATGGGAAGGAAGAGGAGGGGAAGAGGGAGAGGGAAGGAGAGGGGAAGGAGGAAGAAGAGGAGAAGGAAGAGGAGGAGAAGACGGGGAAGGAGATGGGAAGGAAGAGGAGGGGAAGAGGGAGAGGGAAGGAGAGGAGCAACACCTCGCTCTTCCTCGGAGGAGCAGCCCTCACTCCAACATCCTACATACAAGCAGTGTCCAAGTCTGGACCTGTTAAAAAGGGAGAGGATAAAAAGGAAGAAAAAGAGGGATAACGCAGAGGAAGAAGAGGAGGTGAAGGAAGAGGAAAAACAAGAAGAGAAGAGAGAAAGAATATTAAAAGGAGAAAAATAAAAAAGGAGACAAGAAAAAAGAGAAGAAAAGATGAAGAGGAGGTGGGGAGGGAAGGCAGACGAGGGAGAAGAAGGAGGAAAAGAAGGAAGAAAAGCACGAAAACGAGGAGGAGGAAGAAGAAGCAGAAGTAGAAGATGGGTAGTTAATACAGGAAAGGCGGACGACTGGAGGAGGAAGAACAGCAGAAGAAAGAAATGGAAACAGACATGAAAGAAAAAAAAAGGATGAGAAGATAGCGAAGGAAGGAGGAGAGAGAAAGAAGAAAAAATGGAAGAGGTAGATGATTAAAATGCAGCTCAGGGGGAGGAGGAGGAGGTGTAGGGTGAGAGGAGGACAAAAAGAGAGAAAAGAAAGAGGAGGAGGAGGAGGAAAAGATACACCAGGAAGAGGAAGAGGAGAAAGAGGGAGGGGGGGATATGTAGAGAACGAACAGGAGAAGGAAAAGAAAAGTGAAGAGAAGGAAGAGGTAAGAAAGGAAAAACGAAAGGGAAGAAGGAAGGAAGAGGTAAGAAAGGAAAAAAGGAAGGAAGAAAAAGGAAGGAAGGAAGGAAAGGAAGGAAGAAAAAGGAAGGAAGGAAAGGAAGGAAGAAAAAGGAAGGAAGAGGTAAGAAAGTAAAAAAAAAAGAAAGGAAGGAAGGAGAGGAAGGAAAGGGTAAGAAAGGAAAAAGGAAGGAAGGAAGAAAAAGGAAAGGAGGGAAAGGAAGAATGAAGGATGATCAATAAAGCAATCTCCCTCCGGCCAGGTAAATGGTATGGTGACGTAATCAGAGAGGGACGGGAGGTGATGCGTGTGGTGAACGAGGCCCGAGGGCGGCCGTGCGTCGCGCTCCGTTCCCGCAGTCTCCAGGGCTGTCTGTCTCTCGGGCTGTCTCTCGGACTGTCGGTCGGTCGGTCTGTCTCTAGGGCTGTCGGTCGGTCGGTCTGTATCCTGGTGTCTCCCGGTCTGTTTTCTGGTCTGTCTGTCTCTTGGGTTGTCTGTTGGTCTGTCTGTATCCTGGTGTCTCCAGGGCTGTCTCTCGGGCTGTCGGTCGGTCGGTCTGTCTTCTGGTCTGTCTGTCTCTAGGGCTGTCTGGCGGTCGGTCTGTATCCTGGTGTCCCCCGGTCTGTCTTCTGGTATGTCTCTTGGGCTGTGTGTCTGTATCTTGGTGTCCCCCGGTCTGTCTCTCGGGCTGTCTGTCTCCCGGGCTGTCGGTCGGTCGGTCTGTATCCTGGTGTCCCCCTGTCTGTCTTCTGGTCTGTCTGCCGGTCTGTATCCTGCTCTGTCTTTCTATCTTTCTATCTTTCAGTCTATCTTTCGGAAACTTGTCTGGCCTGTCTCCTGGTCTACCTTTCAGACACTCATCTGGTCTCTACCTCCCGGTCTGTCTTCAGGTCTCCCGGTCTGTCTTCAGGTCTCCCGGTGTGACTTCGAATCTATCTCCCGACCTATCTATCGGTCTATCTCCTGGTGCGTTCCCGTCATCCGCCGGTCTGTCACACACACATACCAAAGGCTTTGTCATGGCCATGAAGGATGGAAGAACGAGGCAAGGATATTGAGGATGATGATGAGGATGGATGGAAAAGGGGATACGATTGGAGGTAATGTGCCTTGAAGGACGGGGGCGGGGAGGGGGAGGGGGGGTTAAGGATGGATCCGACTGCTTTCATCGCTCTTTCTTGTTTTTTATGTTCTCTCTCTGCTCTTTCTTTATTTCATTCCTTGCTCTCTCTCTCTCTCTCTATCTATCTATCTATCTCTCACACACACACACTCTCTCTCTCTCTCTCTCTCTCTCTCTCTCTCCCTCCTTCCTTTCTTCTTCTCTCCTCCGTTCCCTCTATCGCCCCGCCCTTCTCTCTCCCTTTCTTGAAAAGAAATGGTTCGTTTAGATTTTTTTTTCTTTTTTTTTTACTTCAGGGAGGAGCCCATTGGAACCACCGAGCTGTCAGAGTGCACGCGTGTGGGCACTCGCACGCACGTACCCATGATCGTACCATAGTGTGCCCTCCAGCTATTGGTTGAGGACGTTCCGTGGCGTAGGGAGGGACCTGGTTTTTATAATAGGAAAAGTGATGTACGACAAAGTACATACTACATGTAGATATCAGTGCTGTAGAGAACAGACACACTCTCGAGCCCTCAACATCATTTGTTTTCAAGAATTTGTTCTTAGACTGTCAGACCTAGTTGTGTGATTTCAGCCTCCTACTATCGTATGAGTAGGTCCCCTCTCTCCCCTTGCACACACACGTACACACACACACACACACACACACACATACACACACGCACACACACACACACACACACACACATAGTTACACACACACGCGCACGTCCACACACACACGAGAAGAAAAAAAGAAAAAGTAAACACGCGTTGCCCAAACGAATTTTCTTATTCTAAACACACAATGCCGGTTGCGGTCAAACAAGAAGACGGTTACACTGGAAGACATTTATTTTTAGGGTTAAGAGTTTGGCAGATCAATTGAGCGACCTTCCATGACGGCAATGGATGGTGAGGGGGTAGGGGAGGGGAAAATGAGAGGGAGGGTTGAGGCAGGGGGATAAAGTCGGTGGAAGGAGGAGGAGGAGGGAGGGAG
>BOPN01005303.1:73072-83072 GCA_017312705.2 Penaeus japonicus
TTTTTCTTCTCCTTTTTTCATCTTCTTCTCCTTTGTCTTCTTATTATCATTATTTTTCTTCTGCTTCCTCTTCTTATTCATCTTCTTCTATTCCTATTTCTTTTTTCACTTCTACTTCCTCCTCCTTTTCTTCTTCTCCTTCTTCTCCATCTTTTCCTTCCGCTTCCTCTTCTCCCTCTGCCTCTTCTTCTCCGTCGCCTTCTTCATCTCCATCGTCTTCCTCTTCCTCTTCTGCTTCTACTTCAAGCCCTTCCTCTGAGCTTTCATCATGGAATTCTTATATAATTTAATAATTTAATCATTAATCAGTCTACCAATCTCTTTTTTTATGCGGAATAAATAACCACTACAACGATTATCTTCCATTTTGTAACAAGATGTTTTGTTGTTGTCATTGACGGGAATGGGATGTGCTGTCTTCACTCTGTGGGTCTTTGTGGGTTTCGTCTCTGTTTAGAGTCACGGGCGTACACAGGCAGTTGGGGCGGCACGGTAGAACAGGTAGTAGGGTAAGAGGGGGTTGAAAAAAAGGAGTGGGATGGGAGGGGGGGGGGGGTGAGAATGAAACGCGAGTCGTCTCATAGGAAGAAGTACGACAGTGCCTTTGTACAGGTAGTGGGAGATAGAGTAGGGTGATAGAAGAAAGGGAGTAGAAGGAAGGAAGAATAAAACGTAGTTTTACCGTAGTAGCGCAAGCCATTTCATAGGAAATAGAGCGACAGTCGCAGTGGCACAGGTAGTGGGAACAATAGACTACAACGAGCAGTTGAAAGACCGATTCCAACCCCCCCCAACCCCCTCAAAAAAAAAAAAAAAAAAAAAAAAAAAATCATTCCCCCAACAACAAAGCGGTGACACTTCACAGCTGTTTTACGGAGTGACGGACAGCCCCATTAGGGAATGCTTATCAGTACTTATAGATACGGCCCTCAACTGCATTATGGGAGAATGGAACTATTAGACCGTGGCAGAACAGAGGAGAGGAGACAGGACGAAATGAGAGAAGAATTACAGGGACAGTGAGGGAGTGTAGCATAGTAGGAAGTGGTACGGCAGATTGGGTGATTTTAGGGTACTCGGAGGGTATGTTGTGTGTTCTTAGAGTATAGTCGAGTGCGGGAAAGAGGGTCTAGGCCTAGGGTGTCTGCAGTGCGCTTAAGGGTGTTTTTTGGGAAGCAGACATAACGGCTTGTTTGTGTAACTAGAGTGTAGCAGTGTACAGTGTCGCACATAAACTATACTTTTACATCCACGTCTGTTCTTCCGTTTCGACTTTCGACCATTTACCTCCACATTCACAATCGGTCCTACTTCCACCTCCAACTTCTACTCCACCTTCCGCACCCCTCCACTCTTATATCCTCCTACACCTTCACCACCACCTCCACTTCTACCCTTGTTTTCACCTCCTCCTACCCCTCCACCTCCACTTCCACCTCCACCACCTCCTCCTCCATCTCCCCTCCACCTCCACCTCCACCTCCACCTTCACCACCTCTCCCTCCCCCTCTCCTTACACTTCCACTTCCACTTCCACATCTCCCCCTTCCCCTTACCCTTCCACCTCCAACACCTCCGCCTCCTACATCTTCCCCTCTACTCTAATCTCCACAACCACCCTTACCTCCACCCTCTCTTTCTCCTCCACCTCCACCTCAACTACACCCTTACCTCCCTCTTCCCCTCCTCATCCTACCACCTTCACCACCTCCACCTCCACCTCCACCTCCACCTCCACCTCCACCTCCACCTCCACCTCCACCTCCACCTCCACCTCCACCCTCACCTCCACCTACACCTCCATCTCCCCTATACCTCCTCCACCACCTCCATCCCCATCGCCCCTTTACCTCCACCTCCATCTCCACCTCCACCACCTCCACCTCCTCCTCCACCTCCATCTCCCCTTTACCTCCTCCACCACCTCCACCTCTCCTCCACCTCCACCTCCACCTCCCCTCTACCTCCACCTCCACTTCCTCCTCCACCTTCTCCTCCACCTCCAGCTTCAAAGCCACGTGACTCGCTCAGCACATGCGAAGTCTTGACTAATCAGACTTGATAGCTAATTATACGATATTCGTCTTCAAATATTAAAAGGCACACCCGAAAACCCTCCTCCCCATCCCCCATCCCCCCTCTCCCTCCCCCACCCTCCCTTTTCCCTGGCCAGCTAACCAGCTAACTTCTTCCCCCATTCATTTCTTTCCTCCCCCTCTACAGCCCATCTTCTTCCCCCCACTTGCTTCCCCCCGCCCTCCCCTGCTCTTTCTCTTTCCCTTCTATCCTTACTTCCCCTTACTTCCTACTTCCCCATTCCTCTACCCCATCTTCATTCTCCCCTCCCTCTCCACCTCCTCCCCCCTCCATCTTCCTCCTCCCAACATACCCACTAGTCCTACTTCTCCTCCTTCCTCCCCCTACTCTCCCCCCCACTTATCTCCTTTCCCTCACCTCCTTCTTTCCTCTCCCCTATCCTCACCTTCTCCCCATTTCTTCCTCCTCTCCCCCTCCTCGCCTACTCCCCTTCATCCCCTTTCCCTCACCTCCTCCCCTCCTCTACCCCCTGTCTCTCTCCTCTCCCACGTCCCCCTTCCTCACTTCCTCCCCCTCCTCCCCCAACCTACCCACCTCCCCCAACCTACCCACCTCCCCCAACCTACCCACCTCCCCCAAACTAACCCACCTCCCCCTTCTCCCCCTCCCCCTCCCTCCCAGGCGTGATATATGGTAAGGCGTCGATATTTACCATTTTGTATTTAGACTTACTCTATGTAATGAAGTCGTTACTCAAGAAGCAGCGGCGGGCGAGGGAATTTAAATATCTTATTTGAGGTTGTGGGAGGTGGGGAGGTGGGGAGGTGGGGAGGGAGGAGAGAGGTGGGGAGGAGGGAGGAAGGAGGAGTTTAGGGAGGAGAGAGGAGTTTAGGAAGAATGGAGGATGGAGGAGGGAGAATGGAGGAAGGAAGAGGGAGGGAAATGAAGAGGATGGGAGGGTGAGGGACGGAAATGAAAAGGATGGGAAGGGAGGGAGGAGGTAAGGGGGTAAAGGGGTAAGGAAATGAAGGGGAGGGGAGAGAGAGGGAGGAAGGAGGAAGGAGGAAATGTAAATGCGAAAAGAGGAGCGGAAAGAGATAGGAAAAGGGAGAGGAGAGAGGAGGAAAGGGGGAAAGAAAGGAATGAAGAGGAGGGAAGAAAGAGAGTGAGAGGAGGGAGAAGAAGAAGAAGAAGAAGAAAAAAATCGGAGGAAAATAGCATTTAGATATGAATAAATACAAACACTATTTTAAACGGATCTATTTCTTTCCTAATAACTAGAATCCTTATACCAAAATTATAAAGCAATCTTTCCTTATCAGTGTAAAATTTATCTCAATTCCCGTTAACATAAACAGAACCAATGAACCTTCTTATACATAACCCCTTCCCTTTAATTATGAATCATCACTAACACATATTCTTTCACTTTTTTCTCTCTCTCTTCCTTTTTTTTTTTTTTTTTTTGTTCACTTTCGTTTTTGCTTCTTGTTTTTTGTTTGTTTGTTTTTTTATTTATCTTTTTACCCCATCTCTTGAAAGGTGATGAATGGAGGGTAAGGGGAAGGAGGGAATGAGGAAAAGAGGAAAGGAGGGTAGGAGGGTAGGAAGGAAGGAGTGAAGGAAGAAGGAAAAAAGGAAGACAGGAGAGATATAGATGGATAGATAGATAGATAGATATATATATAGAGAGAGAGAGTGTGTGTGTGTGTGTGTGTGTGTGTGAGAGAGAGAGAGAGAGAGAGAGAGAGAGAGAGAGAGAGAGAGAGAGAGAGAGAGAGAGAGAGAGAACGAAAGAGAAAGGGAGAGAAAGAGAGTAGGAGAAAGAAAGAGAGAGAGAGAGCGAGCGAGAGAAAGAGATAAAGAAAGAGATAGAGAGTAAAAAGAGAAATAAAATCCTTTTTATTTTTCATTTTTCTTATTTTTGTTTTTCTCTCTATCCTATAAGTCAGCTGAACGCCAGGATGAACTCCGCAGCAATCACTGTAATGGCATCATTTTGAGCGGAATATACAGGTCGTCTGGTGTGCTGTGTCTGCGTACGCCAGCGCGCTCTCCTAGTTCCCTGCGTGAGAGAACTTACGAGGGGGGGAGGAGGAGGGAGGAGGGAGGAGGGAGGAGGGAGGAGGGAGGAGGGAGGAGGGAGGAGGGAGGAGGGAGGAGGGAGGGAGGAGGAGGAGGAGGAGGGGAGGGAGGGGGAGGGAGGGAGGGAGGGAGGGAGGGAGGGAGGGAGGAGGGAGGAGGGAGGAGGGAGGAGGGAGGAGGGAGGAGGGAGGAGGGAGGAGAGGGGAGGGAGGAGGGAGGAGGGAGGGGGGAGGAGGGAGGAGGGAGGAGGGGGAGGGAGGAGGGAGGAGGGAGGAGGGAGGAGGGAGGAGGGAGGAGGGAGGAGGGGGGAGGGAGGAGGGAGGAGGGGGGAGGGGGGGGGGGGGGGGGGGGGGGGGGGGGGGGGGGGGGGGGGGGGGGGGGGAGGGGGGGGGGGGGGGAGGGGGGGGGAGGGGGGGGGGGGGGAGGGGAGGGGGGGGAGGGAGGGAGGGAGGAGGAGGAGGGAGGAGGGGGGGGGAGGAGGGGGGGGGAGGGAGGGGGAAGGAGGAGGGAGGAGGGAGGAGGAGGAGGGAGGAGGGAGAAGGAAGGAGGAGGGAGGAGGGAGGAGGGAGGGAGGGAGGAAGGAGGAGGAGGAGGGAGGAGGGAGGAGGGAGGGAGGGAGGGAGGAGGGAGGAGGGAGGAGGGAGGAGGGAGGAGGGAGGAGGGAGGAGGGAGGAGGGAGGAGGAGGAGGAGGGGGGAGGAGGGGGAGGGAGGGGAGGAGGGAGGAGGGGGAGGGAGGAGGAGGGAGGGAGGGAGGAGGGAGGGAGGGAGGGGGAGGAGGGGGAGGAGGGAGGGGAGGAGGGAGGGGAGGGGAGGAGGGGGAGGGGGAGGGGGGGGAGGAGGGGGGGGGAGGGAGAGAGGGAGGGAGGGGAGGAGGGAGGGAGGGAGGAGGGAGGGAGGGGGAGGAGGGGAGGGAGGGAGGGAGGGAGGGGAGGAGGGGAGGAAGGAGGAGGTAGGAGGGGAGGGGAGGGAGGAGGGAGAAGGAAGGAGGGAGGAGGGAGGAGGGAGGAGGGAGGAGGAGGGAGGAGGGAGGAGGGAGGAGGAGGGAGGAGGGAGGAGGAAGGAGGAAGGAGGGAGGAGGGAGGAGGGAGGAAGGAGGAAGGAGGGAGGAGGGGGGGGGAAGGAGGGAGGGAGGGAGGGGGGAGGGAGGGGAGGGAGGAGGGAGGGATAGTGGAGGAGGGAGGAAGGGGAGGGGAGGGAGGAGGAAGGAGGGAGGAAGAGAGAGGGAGGAGGGAGGGAGGAGGGAGGAGGGAGGAGGGAGGAGGGGGGAGGAGGAAGGGGAGGGAGGAGGAAGAGAGGGAGGAGGGAGGAGGGAGGAGGGAGGAGGGAGGAGGGAGGAGGGAGGAGGAAGGAGGGAGGAGGGAGGAGGGAGGAGGGAGGAGGGAGGAGGGAGGAGGGAGGAGGGAGGAGGGAGGAGGGAGGAGGGAGGAGGGAGGAGGAAGGAGGGAGGAGGGAGGAAGGATAATGGAGGAGGGAGGAAGGAGGAGGGAGGAGGGAGGAAGGAGAAGGGAGGAGGGAGGAGGAAGAAATGAGGGAAAAGGAAGGAGAGGAGAGGGAGAGGAAGAGGAAGGGGGAGAGGGAGAGGGAGACGGAGAGGGAGAGGGAGAGGGAGAGGAAGGGGAAGAGGAAGAGGAAGGGGAAGAAGAAGAGGAAGAGGAAGAGGAAGGGGAAGAAGAAGAGGAAGAGGAAGAGGAAGGGGAAGAAGAAGAGGAAGAGGAAGAGGAAGAGGAGGAGGAAGAGGAAAAGGGAGAGGGACAAGGACAGGGAGAGAAAGAGAAAGAGAGAGAGAGAGACAAAGAGAAAGTTTATTGAACTTTCTAGTATTATTTATAAGTGTTTATGTTGTTGTCGTTTTTTTTTTTTTTTTTTTTTTTTTTTTTTTTTTTTTTTTTTGTTTTTTTTTTTTTTTTTTTTTTTTTTTTTTTTTTTTTTTTATTTTTTTTTTTTTTTTTATCTATGTTGTTTCTAGCATCTTGAGTGTAACATTCAAATTTGCAACTATATGCATTTCAGTCTATATCCTTAATAGATCCGTATATTGTATACGAAACGGATCCTGCTTCCTGTGTTCGTTTCCGCCTCGGAACACAAGCTTTTCTACGCAGCTGTATTTGTTAACGGAAGCCCCGAGGCGAAGAAAGTGACTAAAGATTTGTACTTAAGGACATGTAAGGATCACAAAGGGGGAGATCAGGACAGAGAGGTCAGACAGACAGACCAGAGCGAACCGCTCTGACCTCTGGCCTTCGGCCAGGGTCTAGTGTATTAGAGTCCACAATAAAGACCATGGCACGTGAACGTCTGTCTGATTATCCACCGACCTACAACCAGGGCATCGAGTGGTTATAACAACTGCTCTCAGCCGGTGGGTTACAACTGGTGCCAGCTGGTGGTTTACAAACTGGTGGCACTGGTGGTTTACATTGGTGCCAGCCGGTGGGTTACAACTAGTGCCAGTAGGTGGTTTACAAACTGTTGGCACCGGTGGCACTGGTGGGTTACAAACTGGTGCCAGCCGGTGGGTAACAACTATGTGCCAACAGGGTGGCACAGGGTTACAAACTGGTGGCCAGGCGGTGGAGAGAGAGAGAGAGAGAGAGAGAGAGAGAGAGAGAGAGAGAGAGAGAGAAAGAGAGAGTGAGAGATAAAGATAGATAGATAGATAGATAGAGAAAGAGAGAGAGAGAGAGAGAGAGAGAGAGAGAGATATTTAGCCTTTGTTTCCAAACAATTGCATTCGTAATCATAGCGCTATCCTGAAGAACTTACGTAACGAATTAATTCCAGCTGCCGTTGTATCTTTTCTTTATATAAAGGGTGTCTCTCCTTCAAACCGAGTGTTGATAAACATGTCATTCATGATCCACACAAAATAATCATACTTCCCTGGCAGTCATATCTATCTCATAAACATGCGTTTTCAAAATACACACACGTATCTAAATGAACAAACAAACACACATATATAGACCAAACAATCTGATTTACTTTCCCTTCCATGCCATCTGGCGGCAGGAGAGTTAATCACACAACAGCCATGTAAATCCTTGGCCAATGGCACCGAGGACTTAGGCTATATATTCCCTGCTATATCATCAGCAATTACCCTCTCTCTATTTTCCTCTTGTTCCTTTCATTTTCTTACTTTCTTTGTCCCTTTTTTCCCCTGGATCTTCGTTCTCTTTTCCACTGTCTCTTGGTCCCTTTTTATACATTTTTTTTTCTTCTGGTTACTCTTTTGGATTCCTTTTTTTCTCCTTTTCCTTTTCTTCCCTATCGTCTGCACTGTACTCTGTACTTCTTCCCCCTCGCTTATCTTTCTACTCTTTCATTCCCTTTTCCCCTTCCTTCACCCTTTTCCATAGTGTATTTCCCCTTTACCCCTTCTCCCTTTTTTCCCTTCCCTCCTACCCCTTCCCCTTCCCTTTTCTCCCTTCCTCCTTTCCCTCTTTCTCCTGGCCCCTTACCCCTTACCCCTTTTCCTTCTGTCTCTTGTCATCTCCCCCTCATCGGCTTTGCCCCAAAGAAGATGCTTGTCGCGAAGATGATAGACGACCCTTCTTAAAAGAGGCTTAAGAAGTACTCTGGAATCGCTCCCTTCCTCTTGATTTACTGGGGTAACTTTCTGTGACTTGAGGGTTCTAATATTCATTTTTTTTTGGGTGGATGGGGTGGGGGGAGGGGAGAGAGGAGGGAGATAAGGAAGAGGGGGGGGGGGGTCTGCTGGGATTTTTTTTTTTCCTGAGTTTGTTTCTCTCTTTGAGTGAGTGTCTACTTTTCTTCTTCTTCTCCTTCTTCTTCTTTATCTTCTCTCTTCTCTCTCTCTCTCTCTCTCTCTTTCTCTCTCTCTCTCTCTCTCCACCCTCCACCCCCCTCTCACCTCTACTTCCCTCCCTCCCTTTCTCTCCTTTATTTCTCCTTCCCTCCTTCCTTCCCCCTTCCTACCTTCCCTCCCTCCTTTCATCCCCCTTCTAATTCTCTCTCCATCCCATCATCACTCCCTCCTTCCCTTTCCCTCTCTTATCCCTCCCTTTCTCCTTCTCTCACCTCTCCTACCCTCTCTCACACCATCCTACCCTTTCCTTCCCTCTCTCACACCATCTTACCCTCTCCTTCCCTCTCTCTCTCCCTCCCTTTCTCCTTCTTTCACCTCTCCTTTCCTCTCTCACACCGTCCTACCCTCTCCTTTCCTCTCTTTCCCTCTCTCACACCATCCTTCCCTCCTTCCTTCTCCTTCCCTCCTTCCCTCTCTCTCCCTCCCTCCCTTCCCCCACCCCACAGGCCCCATTCCTCGTGGCATCGCAAGGAATAAACACAGCGACAGTAGAACCCCAGACCCGAGTGGATGAAGCACCACCCGTTTGTGTCGGTGGGAAGTTTTCTGATTTTAAAAGTTTCCGAGGTGAGTTATCGCGCTGCTGAAGCGGTGGTACCCGGGGGTTTCGGTGGTACTCTCTCGGGGGGGGGGGGGATAAGGGGAGGAGGGGGGCTGAGGAGGAGGTGGTGGGAGTGGGAGGAGGAGGAGGAAGGAGGAGGAGGAGGAGGTAGGGGGAGACGGTGGGGGATGGTTGGGAAGAAGGGAGAGGAAGAAGGTAGGGTAGGGATGGGGAATGGTTAGGAAGAGGGGAAGAGGAGAAGAGGAGGAGGGAGGGGATGGGGGAGATAAATTGGAAGGAGGGTAGGGGATAGAGAAGGTGGAGGTGGAAGGGGGGACGGGAAGTGGAGGGGGTACAGGGGGTTAAATGGGAGAAGACGGGAGGTTGAGGGGAGGAAGGGGAGGTAAAGAAGGGAAGGGGAGGTAGAGAGGGGAAGGGGAGGTAGAGAGGGGAAGGGGGAGGTAGAGAGGGGAAGGGGAGCAGAGGGAGAGAGTACATTGGCCGAGGAACAAGCAAAGTAGGGTCTAGTTTTTAGGCCTATAACTTTCTGTTATTTATGTGATCGTTCATAAATTCACGTCCAACTACTAATATACACACAAACATAAACACACACACACACACACACACTCACAGACCCAACCTCCTCCCCACCCCCATACAAACACACAAACAACCCCCCTCCCTCTCCCTCCCTACACCCAATCCAACGCAACCCTAACCCACCCTAACACAACCCTAACACAACCCAACCCAACCCAACGCAACCCAACTCACCCTAACCCAACCCAACGCAACCCAACCCAACTACCCAAACAGACCGACACAGACATTCAACCCGTAACGTATTTCTTTCTCCAGAATATAAACTTGCGTCAATGCAGAACGGGTCCGGCCGGTGTATTTGAGAACCGTAATTATATTGGTGCAATTGTCTGCCTGCAGTGTGAGCTTTCAGAAGGAAGTCACGCATGCCACATCCTGTACGTGAGCCCAACTCTCGTGCCTTCTGCCGCGTTTGTCTGTCTGTCTGTCTGTCTGTCTGTTTGTATTGTCTGTTCTGTTTTGTTCTGTTTGATGTGTTTGTTTGTTCTGTTTTCTCTGTTTGTTCTCTCTGTTCTGTTCAGTCTGTTTGCTTGTCTGTTCTGTTTGTTTGTTCTGCCAGTTCTGTTCTGTTCAGTCTGTTTATTTGTCACGTTTGTCTGTTTGTTCTCTCTGTTCTGTTTAGTCTGTTTGTCTGTTCTATCAGTCCGTTCTCTCTATTCTGTTTTGTTTTGCTTAGTATGTTTGTTTGTCTGTTCTTTCTGTTTGTTCTCTCTGTTCTGTTGTGTTTTGTTTAACCTGCTTGTTTGACTTTCTGTTTGTTCTTTTCGTTTTGTTCTGTCCTGTCTGTCTTTTATTTTCTGTCTGTCTGTCTATTTGTATTTTTTTGTTTGCCTATCTGTCTTTCGGTCTGTCTGTTCAGTTTGCCTGTCTGTCTGTTTGTTCTGCTCTGTCTGTCTGC
>BOPN01005304.1:1214-3714 GCA_017312705.2 Penaeus japonicus
GGAAGAGGGAGGGGCCCGTTCACTTCCCCGAGGGGAGACTTGTTCGTCACACACCCCAGGTACAAGTCCCAATTAAGATGGGTCTGGTTACGTGTGTTCGTCATTTCTGTTTACAAACGCCCGAGTTAAACAAGTAAACTAATAAAAGTATCAGAAACACAAAAAGACAAGACTCCTAAAATGACAATTCGTGAGGGCATCTCTGGCTGGGCTGGCCAGTAACGTATATATGTTTTCTTAGTAAACACACAAAGCACATCCAGCAATTATCCCTATCTGGCATGTAAAAGGGTCAAATCTTTCTTTGCTGCTCCAGCGTTGCCACAGGGAAATCCGGGGTAATCCAGGGGTAAAAACACAAACACCGAGTCCAGAGACAACTCCCCTTCTGGGTTTATTTGGAGCGCTTTATATACAGGCCGTAGGCCTGTTGCCAACGTGGCAACAAATTATTTTACAATAAAAGTAATCAAGTCTCTTACAATACACAAAAAAGGTTTAATTAAAAATAAATACAAGTAAAAGTCATGTAAAAAGGGTACATACTGGCAAAGTATAAGAAAGTAAAATAATGCAAATAAAAATCTACGTAACTTATACCAATAAAACAATCAGTATAAATTGTCAAATAAAGCGGAGAAATAGAACAATTATAACGAAATGTTAAATACAACTGGGTTACTTAAAACACGTTTTACTGATCAATAAAATACGAAATAAGACGTAGCAGATTGAAAGCAGAAAAAAAGTAAAAATCCACAATTCAAAGGACAAGTAAAAGCAAATATGAATAATAAACTCAGTTAGTATTTAAGAATTAAAATATTTAAAACCACAAATGAAATCAGTTATAATAATATGGGCTTCACCAGAATCTACTTTTTAAAGGTAAATGACGCTTGCAATCGAGTGATGAGTTATACGAGGACACAAATAATTTAAAAGACTTATCCTTTTGAGCGATCTGCATTTGTAAGTAGAACTTCCATCTCACAATAGAGGGCAGCCCAGTTTCATAAAGGCAATAAGATGGTGTGGGTAGGCACATTGTTACAATGCAAGAGAATATCGAGAAAAAGGTGATTTACCTGAATTTGCCCAATCTACATTGCACGTGCAAGATTGTTAATTTTCTGCAAAATATCGTTTAAATCTGTCCGATTCACAGGCCACATACAGTAATATCGTCAACATATCTATATCAAATCAAACCTGAAGGGAGGGTGGACGGAAGCAGTTCTGTTTCAAATATCTCCATATTCAAATTAGCCACGACCAGCCGCAAACTACTTCCCGTCGCGTTACCGCTAATCAGTCTGCAACCCTTATCGTCGAGAATAAAAACGTTATCCGTGACGGATAGGCGAATAAGATCGACGAAACAGTCGAATAGGAAGTTTCTGGGGAGAAAATCTAGCACACCATTAAGTGGAACATTTGCCAGAAGAGAATTGACGTCAAAAGCTAATCAATTTCAAGGCCTAGGTCGGTGAATGTCTGATTTCCACATTGAAATCCCTAGAGTGGTTAGCATGACTATTCGAGAAAGATCCCATAAAAGAAAACAAATTGGTGGTTAACCAAGTCGCTAATGGACGAGTGACTGAGTTACAAGACGAGGTAATGGTTCTTATAGACACACCCTCTTTAGGAGTTTTAGAGAGACCGTAGGAATTCACACGAATTGACACGACCAGAGCATTTGCGATCTGGACATTTAGCAGATATATGTTTAATTTTTCAAGTGAAATTATTCAATGACAGTGAGGTAAGGATTCGAACGCAGTTTATGGTAAAGTAAAATGAGCTTTACGTTTTAACCTACTTTATCCACGCCGACAACGTTGTTTCCTTTATCCGCTTTAGTGATCAACATGTCTGAGTCACGTTTGAGAAATTTATCAGCCAAAAAATAAAGATGGGTTAGACTTTTAAAACCGTCAAACAAATCAAGAATGAGATTAATGGTAAATCCTGAAGATAGCTGAAATCCTTACTCACGGATTTATTTTGATTCGCAATAAAATCAAGACCTTTAATTTAATCTAAACAGCTACTCTGACTGAGTTTGGAGACGAACGTTAACCCAAGGCCCAAGAGTTCAATTTCATAGCGTGAAAATGAACTACAGGAACTACAGGAACAAACTACAGGAACTACAGGAAGAAAAAAGGGAAATCTATCCATGATTAAAAAGGCGATCTAAAAGATCCAAATATAAGACGCAAATATAAAACAAAGGCACCATAGATAAAAACCGCAATAGCGATATAATCTTCACAACTCCTTCCTACAAACCGTAACAAAAACTGAAATTCTCCCAACCAACAGCCTATTCATTCCTCTCACCTCTCCTTTCCACTTTCCTATTTCTTTTCTCATTCTCCTCTCCTTTCTTTCTTTCTTTCCCCCCTCCTCTTTTCTTATTCTTGTCTCCTTTTTCTTGGAGCGAGTCTGCAGTGTCTCAGTGTTTCCTTTCCACAATTGTCTCAATTTGCTG
>BOPN01005304.1:8714-11214 GCA_017312705.2 Penaeus japonicus
TGATTTCGAATTCATATATTCACGTTTACAATTCACGCAGAACAGGTGGCTGGACCGAGGCGCAATGTCCCCTTGGCTGCTTTTAATACTAGCATTATATTCTGCAACGCGTTCGGATCTTTATTACCACTATTAGTGTCGTTCCTATTGTTGTTGTTGTTGTTGTTGCTCCCGGGCCCACTGCTACTGTTGTTGTTATTGCTTTTGTTGTTGTTGTTGATGTTGTTGTTGTTGTGGCTAATGTCGTGGAACTGATGATGCTGATATCGTTTTGTTATCATTGTTATTGCTGTTATTATGAATGTTGGTGATAAAGGTTATTAATGTCCATTATTATTGTTATTATTGTAATAATTATTATCATTTCCATTATTCTTTCTATCATTATCATTATGATGACATAATTTTTCTTCTTTTTATCATCGTTATTATTATTGCCATTATTATTGATATCATTATCATAATCATTATCATTATTATTATCATTACCATTATCACTATTATCATCATTATTACTATTCCTATTGCCATCCTTATTATTATCATTATCATTATTTTTATCATTAGTGTTATAGTTATCATCGTTTTTAATTATGATTATTTATCATTACTATAATGAATGTTATGATTGTTACCATTATCTTAATATCATCATTATTATTGCCATAATAATCATCATAATAATTATCATTAATATTAGTATTATTTTTGCTATTGTTGTTGCTATCTTTATCCTCGTCACTATTATCATTACAAATCTTTTTCTTCTTCCCCTACTCCTCCTCCTTCTCCCCCTCCTCCTCCTCCTCATCATCATCGACATCATCGACATCATCATCATCGACATCATCATCGACATCCTCCTCCTACCTCATCATCATCATCATCGTTATCATCATCATCACCATCAATGTCTGTAACACTATAACTAACACAAACATCACTATTGCACTGTAGTATAACTGTCAGCATTGTTCTTCTCTATCACCACACCAAGAAAAGGAATTCCTGACTTTGAGAGAGAAAAAAAAAACATTAATTTTTGTCACTAAGAATTAAAGTGACAAGCATATACACCCAGTATATGAATTACTTACACTAAAGTAATTACCTACACCCCCTCCACCCCTCTAATTAGGGTAATTAAGGTCACGCTGAGTCATTGATCATTACCGAGAAAAATATCTATCTGGACTTTTTTATTTTATTTTCTTTTATTTTTTTTTTAAAGACAATAATATTAATGTCCTTTGCCCAACGTCCTAGTGCGAGCAGGGAAATGTCTCAAGGTGTTCTTAAGGCTTTGTAGGTAAAGCTCCTCGTTAGCATGTTTTCTTCTAATTGATTTATACTTTATTCTTTTTTGTTTGTCTGTTTGTTTGTTTGCTGATCTATTTGTTTATCTGTTGGTTTATTACTCTTGTTATCACCACTTTTATTATCATTATTACTGTTATACATACATAACACGCATATATATATATATATATATATATATATATATATATATATATATATATATATATATATATATATATATATATATATATATGTATATATATATATATATATATATATATATATATATATATATATGTATATATATATATATATATATATATATATATATATATATATATATGTACATATATATATATATATATATATATATATATATATATATATATATATATATATATATATATAAATTCATGAGTTTGTGTGTATGTGTGTGTGTGTTTGTGTATGTATGTGTGTGTGTATGTGTTTGTGTTTATTCATATTTATACACAATATCAATATTTCATATATAATACACACACACATGTAAATATATATATATATATATATATATATATATATATATATATATATATATATATATATATATATATATATATATACTGTATATATATATATATATATATATATATATATATATATATATATATATATATATATATATACTATATATATATGTATATATATATATATATATATATATATATATATATATATATATATATATATATATATATATATTTATATATGTGTGTGTGTGTATATATATATATATATATATATATATATATATATATATATATATATATATATATATATATATACTATGTATATATATATATATATATATATATATATATATATATATATATATATATATATATATATATGTATGTGTGTATATATATATATATATATATATATATATATATATATATATATATATATATATATATATATATATATATATACATACATTACTCCTTTCAAGGATGATAAGATATTATGGATATTACTTTCAATGATGATAATAACTATATCCTTTTCTAAATGAACAAATAAGCTAATCAATAATTCAAGTCCTATTATCACTGCTGACTGCTTGGCAACATGTATGTGTGCATCAATCAGTGGAAATTATTTTAATGCATGGCTTTTGTTGACTTTGCCTGGTCATGCATTCATTATCAAAAGGGGA
>BOPN01005304.1:21214-23714 GCA_017312705.2 Penaeus japonicus
TTTTTTTCTCTTTTTCTCTTTGCTTGTTTTATTATTATTTTTTTTATCATATTACATTTTGTGATGTTTTATGAAACTACAATGAAGCCAATGCATTCGAAACACAAAACAAAACTCTTTTTATCTTTGATACATTTTTTCACATTTTCTCTTTTCTATTGAAGCCTCATTTTGACGAGTTTGTCTCATATATATATACACACACACACACACACACACAGAGACATATATATATATATCTATATATATACACACACACACACACACACACACACACACACACATACACCCGCATCCGCATACATACATATACATACAAACACACATGCAAGCACACACACACATATACACATGCATACACACCTATACACATTCACATAAAGAGAGGGAGAGGGAGAGGAAGAAATAGAAAAATAGAGGGAGGGAGAAATTAGCTAGGTAGAGCGTTAGAAAGAAATTGGAGGGGGGAGGTAAAATGGGCGGATCAATAAACAGCTAGAGAGAATAGTAATGATAATAATAATAATAATAATAATAATAATAATAATAATAATGATAATAATTAATTATAATAATGATAAAGTAAAATAGATAAAGAGATGAATTAAAAGCAACAACAGACAGATAGATATATGAATAGATAAATATATAGAGAAACAGGCAGGCATACAGATAGAGAGATACACAGAGAAAATTAAATAGACTGACAAACATAGATAGTTAGAGAGATAGACAGACAGATATATCAGCAAAGCCAATTCTTTTGTGATGCTTCTCTTTTTTTTCCATATTTCTTGGTGGCCTTCTGCCACTACATGAAGGCAATTCCGCACTTCAATGAGTTGGAAAGCCAAAATGAAATGAACATTTAAGAAAAAAATATCTTGAAATTTAGTTGGAAAATGTGTTATAGATTTTGTTTCATTTTCATTTTTCGTGTGTGCGTTATGATTTTTAGCGTTTGGGATATCATTAGTGTGTATAAGAGTATATATGCGCAAACGATCAAGTGAATGTATATGTGTATGTGTGAAAACCAACACACACATATATACGTACGCTAGTCGATGTAAAATCCCTGGATTATGGGAAAGCCAAAACACCACCGTAATCCCTTACTGGAAGGTGACAAATGCGCTGGCAGTGAGGATACGCGTTTTAAGCTGTTGTGATGGATATATGGCCGAGATCTGGATTTTGGTGGTCTCGTGTATGGGATACGCTTCTCGGAATTGAATGCATGTGCAATGGCCATTTCGACGGTCATTGTTTTGTTGTGGTGATTTTGATTGTCAGATTGTCATTATATTTTCGAAGGAGATGTTTCAGTTTAGATATTAATTCGTGGCAAGAGGAGCAAGAGGAAAAGAAAGAATAAACGAGGTCAGAGTGAGGGAAAGAGAGAGACAATAAAGGTTAAGGGAAAGGACGCAAGAGAAAGAGAGAGAGAGAGAGAGAGAGAGAGAGAGAGAGAGAGAGAGAGAGGGAGAGAGAGAGTGAGTGAGCGAGCGAGACTCAGAGAGAGAGAACATAAACATTAACACACGAAAGCATAAACCTAAACACACTATTTTACACATATATGTAAGGGTATCCATGTATTTAGACGGTGATTGCTGCATCATGAGAAATATAAGCTTTCCATTTGATAAAATTTTGACAGAATGTATAATTATATGAAAGGTTGGTATGTATTTAGCCAAGGTCACCTTAAAAGATACTGAAAGTCATCAATATTAAATATCTTCACCTATATTTTCCCTCCATCTTTTTTAAAACCTCGAGTTTATAGCTTTAGTTGCATGTGGAAACACTCTTTGGCCCCTTTATAGCACATTTTATGCAGGAATTAACGCAGGTCGTGACTTCACCCTCGCTGTAGGAGGTCCTTCAACATAGTCGTAAAAAACTCTACGGGACACACACACACACTTTCACTCGCTCTGTAGGGTAGAGCATATCTGGTTCTCATTTCCCCTTTACTTTTTAAGTATCTTCTTTATATATATATTTTTTCTCAACTTCTGATTTTATTTGAGAGAAAGAGAGAGAAACTAAACCAAAAATAAATGAAAAGAAAAGAAAAATAGCAAAAAGGGTGCATTCCAGTGCTAGTACATGAACCGACATGCAGTGTTATCTCTCAGGATTTGACCAAAGCCACCTATGTGTGTAGATGTTGGAGAGGGAAGGGAGGAAGGTAGGTAGGGAGAAGTGAAAGAGAAAAAGAAAAAGTAAAGAGAGAGAGAAAAAAACGGTTGCTCAATCATTACTTTTTTTTTCATTCGACGTTTTAGACTGGAGAAAGGAGAAAGAAGGCGAAAAAAGAGAGAAAATAATGAGCGTAAACAGATTGCTTATTCTGGGAAGTCTGGCAAGAGGAAGCAAGAAATCAAAGATTTAATGTTAAAATGGTTGTGATATCTCTTGCTGCCGTTTGTCTATCTGTCTGTCTTTCAGTGATTCTGTCTGTCAAATCAGTCAGTCATTCAGTCAGTTA
>BOPN01005304.1:43714-46214 GCA_017312705.2 Penaeus japonicus
TTATTATCATTATCGATGTTTTTATCATCATTAAACCTATTATTACTTTTATCTTTGTTGTTTTTACCACTTTCATTAAGATTATAGAGATCATCATTATCATCAGTGATAACATTATTATTGCCACTGTAATTATTTTTTCTTCTTCTGTTACTACTACTATTACTTCTATCATTATCTTTTTTACTATTATCCATACAATGACTGATTACCATTATCATCATCATGATTATCATAATGATCATAATCATTACTACCATCATCATTATCAGAAATATCACAAACAATATTTCAACGTTATTATCATTATTATTTTCATTACTATTGCTGCTGCTACAATTACTTTTATCATTATTATAATTAGTTTTATTGCCACTATCATCATAATCATTATCATTATTATTATGATCATTATCATTATTCATCTCGTCATCATTATCTTCACAACTATTTTCTATCACTATTCTAATCATTATCAATAGCATTATGAATAGTATCATTATCCCTGTTATTATCATTATCATCATCACATCAATATCATTGTTATCATTATTATCATCATCCTTATTATTATTTTGACTATCATTATTATCATATTTCAATTATCATTATTATGATTATTTTATCATTATTGTTATTTTTATCATTTTCATTATTATTATTATTATTATCATCATTATTTGTTATTACCATCAGAATTTATATCATTATTATCATTATTTCATCATCATTATCATTATTACCATTATGATCATCATTATTACTATCATCATACTGTTATTGTTAGTATCGCCACTATTTATGCTGTTATTATCATTGCAATTTTCTTCATTTTCATTACCATTATCATTGTTGTTATTATCAGTATAATCATCATTATCATTATCATTATTATTATCATTATTATTATTATTGTTATCATCATTTGTTATTATTATCATATTCATCATCTTTATTATGATCGTTGTTATTATGATTATCATTACTATTACGATTATCATTATCGTTATCATTACCATTATGATTATCATTATCATTATCATTATAATTTGCACGATTATTATTATCCTTATCATTATCATCATCATTATTCTTATCCTCCTCATCATCATAATAATCCTAATTATCATCATAATCATTATTATTCATTATCTTTTATTACTATTATCAATAATGTCACTCCTATTACCAGCTCTCTCACTTATTTTTCCTTTTCAATTTACAGGACACCAATTCTCCTGATACTGCGATCTTTAGAAGCCATCTTGCCTCAACAGATCTCAAGTCAAACCACCTATGAGATACAAACCAGCTGCACGCACTATAATCATACCGTCGCCATGGAAACGGCCATCTGTTCACCGCCAGGCTGCATTACCTTCTCGACACTTGTTAGCCATCTATCCACTTTCCTCTCGTCATATGTAGACCATCTGTCTGCCAGCTGTCCCATGCAAAACCGAGGGTGGCTCTTGATCGGTCGAGTTTGCATATGTATATATATACATTTTTTTTTCATTCGTGATATATTCATATGATGGTAAGTTTGTGTGTGTGTGTGTGTGTTTGAGTGAGTGTGCTGTGCATGCATGTGTGTACGCGAATACACACACACACACACACACACACACACAAACACACACACACACACACACACACACACACACACACACACACACACACACACACACACACACACACACACACACACACACACACACACACACACACACACACACACACACACACACACACACACACACACACACACACACACACACACGTACATGCATAATATGACTTTTGTTTGTTGTCGATATCATGTTACCAGATTTAGACCAGGAACCTGAGTGCTTTGGTTGACAGATGCGTTTGGAGTCGCAATGTATACTTTGGTATTCTTATCTAGCAACATGAATGTGTATAGATGTATATTTTCTTTCTTAAACAAAGAAAAGAAATCGGTCTTCCTTTTTCTCTTGCTTATGTATGTGTATTAATCATACTATTTTGATTTATTTTTAAAAAATTGATATCTCTATATTTCACTTTTTTTCTGAACTTTTTTTCTTTTTCGTTTTCCCTTTAATCTACGTTGCTTTTTCTTTATCTTTATCAATTCTGTTTTGTACATGTGGGTTCGGAAATACATCATCGTGGAAGCCAATAAAGGTGAGAACAGATATAAAAATGTAAAGATATTGGACACTCACCACACAAAGGACTGGCAATATTGAGGCTCGTAGAGCGGTCAACAAATGGAAAAGAAGGAAAGAAGAAAATAAATAAAAAAGAAGGAGAGGATGAAGAAAAAGGAGAAGAGGAAGGGGATGAAGAAGAAGAGGAGGACGACAAGAAAGAGAAAACGAGGGGAAAAAAATATGAAAAAAAGAAGAAGAAAGCAGAAAAGGAAAAAGATGAATATTGAAAGGAAAAAGGGGAAGAGGAAGCGGAAAAGAAGAAGAGAATAAGAAAGATAAGAAGAAAGAATATTAAGAAA
>BOPN01005304.1:53714-61214 GCA_017312705.2 Penaeus japonicus
ATATATATATATATATATATATATATATATATATATATATATATATATATATATATACATATATATAAATAAATAAATAAATAAATATATATATATATATATATATATATATATATATATATATATATATATATACACATATATACATACACACACATATATATATATATATATATATATATATATATATATATATATATATATATATATATATATATATATATATATATATATATATATATATACATATATTTATTTATATATATATATATATATATTTATATATATATATATATATATATATATATATATATATATATATATATATATATATTATACATATACATACATACACACACACACACACACACACACACACACACACACACACACACACACACACACATATATATATATCGCAACAGAAACACTAACGAAACATCACCCTACAAAAAACGAAAAGTGGCAGATTAAAATCGCAACAGCCCTGAACAAAGCACGAAGCATCACCACTGCTTATCTTGGCCGAAGACAACTTCCCTCCACCGACCGCCCGATCTTGAGAAAAGGATCTTGAATCCCGCACATCTCATCAAGTTCAAGTAAGGCCAGAAAACTTGGTGAGATGTGATCTGACTCACATCCTTCTCTGTTGAGAGAAATGAAGGGATGAAAGTACTGATGATTGTAACTAAAGAAAGACATTATACATTCTCGGTATGGGACAAGTTACGGAAATAGCCCATACCATTGAAATATGAAATATTTTGTATAGAGTCACAAACACAAACTTCTAGGTGATGCTAAATACCCTCTATCTATTCCAGTGGCGTAACTAGGTGTCTAGGTGTAACTAGGCTGAGGGGTACCTAGGGAGGTACTATGTGAGTGCAGAGAGGCCATAAACCTAAGGGGTTGGAGGGTCGCCGAGAACATTTTGAATTCTGAACATTTTGAATCTTAACATCTAGATAACAAAAGCATTGTTGAAATTCATCAGCCACCTAGATATTTTTCTTTGCATTATAGTATTATGTATCAATTAAGAGTAATACCGTGTGCTAAATGTCCACAGTAGGCTAGCCATTTATTAAATTCTTCAAAAATTGGGGGGAGGGGTAAGGGGGGAACCCGGGAGTCAATGCCCTGGAATAGGGAGACACGTGCACCCTTACAGCTCCGCCACTGATCTATTCGACTTTCTATCCATTTAAACGAGAGAGCGTATGCGAATGTGCGCGAAATGCAATGAACATACTATTCATATCCGAATGAATCTCCATGGCAATCTGCTTGATATTCTTGAGCACATGGCGAGAGTTGAAGAGCATATCCTGCATGAAATCCACCTCCGAGAGCTCGACGTCTAGCTTCACTACGTCGATGGGCTTACCCTCCATTCCCGCCTCCTTCACCAGGTTCTCGAACCGGTTCACCTTGAGGGAAAGGGAGGGGGTGGGCAACACTCTCAGAAATGCAAGAGGAGTTTTATATGATGATATAATAGTGACAAAGGTGATATTATTGGTAAGGCAGTGATGATAAAATTGATAATGCAATTATCAGTGGTAATGATGGTCATGGTGATGATCATTATCTTCTCTCTCTCTCTCTCTCTCTCTCTCTCTCTCTCTCTCTCTCTCTCTCTCTCTCTCCTATACGCACACACACTCAAATATACATCAGTAATACGCAGTGACTCACCTTCCTGGAAACCCAGTGTTTGCCCATCCCAACGACTTTCTTTCCATCGTAGTTAGAGATCCCCGTTGCAATGAACCTAACGTTTTTCGAACGCTGGTGGTCTTTCCTTTTCATAGTTGGATCGTATGCGAACACCTGTTGAGAGAGATGTGATTAGTGTGATGAGGTGAAAGGGACAACATAAGCCGCAAAGGATGTTGTTACATGATCAGAAGAAAAGGTAAAAGAAATGGGGAATCTGGAACGTAGGAATAAGAATGTAGGAAATAATCTGAAATTGAGAAAAAAATAAAGAAAGAAATATGAGACAAAATTTAAATATCTCGGCTCACGTTAAAATCATAATCTATTATAACGATCTGTTCATGCTTCTTGTATCAAGAGAGATTAAAAGACAAAAAGAGAGTGTAACAGAAAGAGAGAGAGAGAGAGAATGAGAGAGTATAAAAGAGAGAGAGAGGAGAGAGGAAGGGGGTAAGAGAACTTAGGACAGCCTGATCAAGTGAAAACATGTATGCAAACAGTTTGCAATAATAAGGCTCACAGGAGCTAGAATTAGCCTACCAGAGAACATCATTACTGAACTTCATAGAAAATGACAGGAACATTAAATTTTCGCAGGACGATTATTCCTCAGACTGAAAGCCAATGGACACTATCGCAATTAGGATAATCATGATAATCATAACCAAAGGCAAATGAACTGACCTTGCATCCGAATTTCCCCAAGCTGTCTTCGAAGGAGAAGTCGTAGTTAATGCCAAAGGAGAACGCCAAGCAATTTGTCCTATTGATGTTGAATTTTTCGTCAAGGCAAATATTTCGGCGAGAGGACGATCTTCCAAACATTTTCTGCAGAATAGATTAATGTTCTTTGAGAGGTCCTGGGTCGGTATTTAAGAATACTCTCATGAAATTTCCTAACCTCTCACTCAAGTGTGAAAAAAACTCGTAGGAATTATCGTAGGTCAAAGAAAAATCCAAGAAAATATCCTGTCAGAAAAAAGTCTTACTCCTTACAGTTTGTAAAAAACAAAATAATGCAAAAATAGTTATTTAAGTAATATGCAACATACCTTTTTTTTTCCTTTCGATATTCTATCATCTTTACTCACATCACTATAATTATCATATAAAGATTAAAGGGGACTTTACATTCCCGGCAGTATTTGGCATTTGTTAATGTTAAACAGCTGCTGAAAGTTGCCAGATTTATAAATGATCACTTATATCGCCCATTCTATACCTACACGGTAAACCACAGGAAAAATCAAGAAAAATACTAAATTTCGTTCACAAAGATTTGTATAAGTTTGTTTCAATTTGAGGTAAAGCGAAAACTAAGTCTAGGTAATTCTCAGTTTTGTGTTGGCTTGTTGCCATCATGGATGCTTATATTTTAATATGAACCTTAATATTTATCTTTGCAAAATAATATATCACATTGATTTTATTTTAGTAATAATATCATCAAATATTATGATTCCTAGTTGTTGTACTTTTCAGAAGGATCGGTCACACAAAATATTCCTGCAAGTTAAACTCTGTCTCTTTGCGAGTTGTACATCGTCGTATTCCTTTAATACATTATTTCGAGCACGAAAAGTGGTGAACGCGAATGCCTTGATCGGCGGCTGACTTGGGTATTAATGACTCCTAAATGCCCTAGCCGGCTCTTCTAACTTCTCGAGAAATTGAGGAGGGATACTAGGATACCCTGAAGGGCTAGGCGTCCCTAACGCCTCGGAGGATTTTGATAAAAAACTGATCTTGATGTAGACTGTGATTTCAGTTTCTGGCACAGGTGAACATTTATGTACCCGCCGGTCATATGATTTGCGTATGTATGGAGTGCATCTAATCTCTATAATATAATTGCTAAACTTACAGTCTTTTGGCATCCCATCTCAATAGTCGTCACAGCGTCACGAAACTGAGTAAAATTCTGTAAAGCTGGAATGGGACAAGGATTCTCTTTCTCGACTTCGACGATCTTTACCACAGGTTCATCGGCTGTTGAAAAGAATTAGTCATTAAACATATTCCACGCTCCTTCGAGCTGTTGAAAGAAAATGAGACAGGAATGCTGACATGAAAAGGTCACATTAAATATAAATCAGACATAACACAGTATGGGGTATGACTAGGAAACATGTTTATTTCAGTATGACAGCTAAAAGTAGATATACGTTACAACTTCATTCTACAAGGCAACGCACTTGTATCCCGGGTGCTTTCGTTTTTCAGGCTGAAAATATAGAAAATTTAGTCTTTATAATAGTAAATAACACTACACAATTTATTAATTACCCATCTGCTGATGCCTATTATGTTAATGCTAAAAATGCTAAAAGTAATATATACTATAATCAGATACCATATGGGGATGATTCATAATACATCATTGAGCCTTTTTTCTTGCAAGAAATTACAGATTCCAAAGAAAAGCTAAGAATGCAAGCGAATACTAAGCAAGGTCTTAGGTCCCGACAAAGCAAAAAGTATGATCAACAAGCGAATCACATATCCATTAATCTGTGTTTTATATTCTGATAGGAAGAATTTAGATGTAAAACTGGTTTATATATATATGTATGTATGTATATATATCTATATCTATATCTATATATATATACATATATATAATATATATATGATATATATATAATATATATATATAATATATATATAATATATATATAATATATATATAATATATATATGTATATATATAATATATATAATATATATATATAATATATATATATACATATATATATATAATATATAACACACACACACACACACATATATAACACATATATGTACATATATATGTGCGTATATGTACATATATATGTGAGTATATGTATATATATATATATATATATATATATATATATATATATATACATACAAACACACACACTCACACACACATATATACATATATGTAAATGTTGAGAGAATCATTTTCAAAAATTCAATATGCCGAACTTACCGGTTTTCCTTTACTTTGTCGTAAACGGTTGGATAGATAACCGCAATTAAAATAAAGATGATTATCAATTTTAGTGTGCCTCTCCAGGTTGGGTATTCGATGCATCGACATAGCGAATTCTGCGAACGTGAAAAAGAGTCAAGGATAATGTTATGCCATAAAAAGCCAATATATATAGTAAAGATGAATTCTCTCACGGTCATAGTTTGATATGAACATGTCTGAGTGCGACCTTATATCAAGAGACAATGCATTGTAATAGATGGGAAAAAAGTCGGACACACGTCAATAAGATTTATTGATAGAAGATACAGATATATTCAGTTTTGTAAATATGCTGAAGCTCATGGCACCCCTGAATGCACTGGTGAGAGGTAAGTGGAAAGTTGGCAGACCTGAGACTTCCTACGCCGCAGTAGGAACTAACATCACTTCTAGCGCAAGTAGCACCAGGAAGTTGCTGAACTTTAACAGTTAAAGAATTCATGTGACACCTTTAAAAAGCCTTCAGCATCTAAATTTAATGTAAAAAGTGGAGAAATGGGTTGCCTTCACAATTGTTAGAGAAACCATTGATAAAGGAAACAATAATCAAATTTGCATGTTAAATGCAGTAATAGCAACCATACCCAAGCCCGTAACAGATAACATTAAGCAAAGAGTTCCATGGTGGACACCAGATGGTCGTAGGGTACTGTGTGAATGAAATAAGCCTGCAGCTTTTAAACAAATAATATCAGTGCTAAGAACTCTTGCAACTATAAAATAGCAAGAGCTAGGGCTCGTAGAACAATCAGATAAGCCAAAAGAGACTTCAGTCGAAGCTTTGTCTTTACAATTAACAGCAATACCGCAATTTCATGGGTTTAGTCCACTATCAATATATAAATAAAAAAATCTTGTAAAATCAAAAATATTTTCGAGGGAATACTTTGCTAATGCGCTTGCCAGGCAGTTCTCATACCAATGCTGCACTCCGGCGGAACAACGTCTGCTAAACGGATTTAATTTTCGCGCCACTGAGCGGCGTCCGTACGGAAAAAAAATCCGTAATGCTTATTTTTACTTATTATAACATTAAAGATGTATCTTTAAAAGTGTTATGTGTTTCATTTTATTTGTAATTATTATTCTTATTTGTTTCTATATTTTTAGATGCACCAGATGTCTTATAAAATAAAAAAAACTAACAATGAATCCGGCCAAATCTAGCTATCCTAACTACGGAATTGCTGACAACCCCATTTAAACAACCTCTTCTAGGCGAGATCACGGCCTCTGCTCACCAAACTAAGTGTCATTCAGAGCTAGGACAGTGGACCAGACGTTAGAACTGTCTTGACTCTGGAGCTCCTCTGTGGCCGTTCATAACCCGTGAGTATTTGCATTACAGGAGTAATAGAATACACTGGCACATTTTTTTAGCAGTAAAAAGGAAGGGGTAACTAAAAGAAATTTGTAATATTATGCCTTCTAGTTATAATTTTAATTCCCTTGAATCGGAATAAAAGACTTAGATAATTATTTTTATACCTGTTTATTGAAATGTGGTGCAGTTCAATAGAATTCATGATGTTTAATATTTACTGTAAATAGGAACAAATTATTGCACAGAATGACATGACTCATTACTTACAGATCATGGCCCCTCGTCAAAACTTCCAGGAGAAGTGGCTCGCCAACGACGCCTTCCGACCTTGGCTAGCCAGAGTGCCTAATGATACCACCAAGGCCTATTGTCAAGTGTGCCACAAACATCTCAGCGCAGAGATCAGCTCCCTCAAGCGGCACCGGGAGTCTAGGTTGCACGTGAGGTGTGAGGCGAGGCGCAACGCAACCGCTGAACCTCGAGGCACAGCAGAGGAAGGATTACCACCCACAGAGGAAGAGCAGCAAATGTCCTTTTCCGTGGCATATGCAACTGTCCTGTTCGTCATATTTTTAGCAGAACACAACTTGCCATTCAGGTAAATATTTTTGCTACTCATTTGTTAATTGGCTGTTGCTATAAGACCGCCGATGACATTGATATAACGAAATATAAATTTCATTGCAATAACAGTATTTCAACATTTCAGTCTCTGCGATGACATGATGGATCTCCACAAGAAGATGTACCCAGATTCCTACATAGCAGCCGAAACTTCTGTACGCAGAAAAAAGGAGCTGCTACCGTACATGTTCCTGGAGATCTCCTCCGAGATAAATTAGTCCGGAAGCTGAGGGAACACAAGTTCAGTTTGATAATTGATGAACGTACGGATTGCTCAACGAGTAAAACACTTGCCATCGTTGCCAAATATTTTGATTTTCAGGAAAATTCATTCAAAACAGAGATGGTTGATATGATTAATATTTACAATGGAAATACAGAGGGTTCATCAGGGGAGATTTTATTTAACATCATAATCAAAACATTAAATAATTTTCAGATACCTTTAACTAATGTTATTGGGTTTGCAGCAGATGGGGCATCGAATATTTCTGGTAGAATCAATACTGTCACCAGCAGACTGAGGCAAGAGATGCCAGGAATAACCATAATGAGATGTGTATATCATAGTATTCATCTTTGTTCCAGTGAGGCAGCAAAGGTGATACCACGATCTTGTGAAGATTTGGTTCGGAACATTTACAACTTTTTGTTCACAGTGCCAAAAGAAAGTATGAATTTAAAGAGTATCAACTGTTTTGCAATATCAACCCTCACAAATTACTCCACCCATGTGCTACCAGGTGGTTTCTCCACAGCGCCGTATCTCGAGTTCTGGAGCAGTGGCAACCTCTTAAAACTT
>BOPN01005304.1:96214-98714 GCA_017312705.2 Penaeus japonicus
TTACACGGCAGGTTTTCCGGTTCATTTTCACCAGGAGCCTTTAACAAAGCCAGTTCGAAAGAGTGGCTCACATCACACAGCCTCGTTGTGGAGATCAAGGGGCCTCATATGCTGCATTCAAGGCAAAGCCCTATCACGGCAGCACAGCCACCTAAGGCGCTTCCTTGGCAACAGCAGAATGTGATGACAAAACAAGGTTCCCAGATTATTTGTCGCAAGTGCTATTCTGATAGAGAAAAGGGAAAAGTGACATGATCTGATTATCGAAAACAAAAAATGCTAGAATTATTCCACATACAAAAAATAAACGTCAAAGAATATCCAAGTCTAGATTATACTTTTTTCTTAAATGTGCATTCTCTCTTCTTAACGTAACGAGTAACGGGGAGAAACCATTAAGACTATCCGAGAGAACTGTGATGAAAAATCACAAGTACGTAACCACAGCAATGATACCACTTTTCATACTACCACCATTATCCTAAGCATCATCTTCGCCATCATCGTTGAAAAACAATTGTGATAGAAGAAAAAGTACCAATACCCAAGAAATTGGAAAAGAAGAACACCCGAAGTATTCAGGTTCCCGACATGAAAAATCCATTAAGCTTTTTTTCTCTCGCCAATCTCGTTTCACCCGGTGAAGCTTTTGGCTAATAAGGCTTGAATATATGATGATTTGCATGGCGGAAATGTTTCTGACAAATCGATGTAATATATCTGATTTTTTTTTTTTTTTTTTTTTTCAAGTGAATAAGGTACGAGTTAATGTTGGGTGATAATAGTTTTACTGATTTCAATATCAGTTTCACCGTAATAGTAAAAATTCAGATGATGATATTCTTTAAACTTCAACAACCTAGGTTACCTTAAACTTTTCTTACGCCTTAAACGTAGCTTAAAGATGATTAAAGATAATATGCATGATAAACAACAATAATACTCACATTATTAACCTTATCAAATTCATAACAGTCCAAGTCAGGCTTGGTGTAGTGGATCGCTCACACAAGATCCCAAACCCCCCACCCCAACCCCAACCCCAACCCCAACCCCCACACCCCCTCTGAAGTTAAACACAACCCCTATACACCATCACCAACTTCTCGCATCGGCGTTGTGTAAACTAAACAGGAGTTTCGTAGTTGTGATATAGTATAAGAAAGGGGGAAGAGGACGAGGGGACGAAAGGAGCAGAAGGAGGGAGGGGGAAGAAGTAAAGAGGAGGAGGAAGAGAGGGGAGAGGGAGGGAGAAAGAGGATGATAGAGGGGGGGGTAGAAATGAGGGAAAGGAAGATGGTGGGAAGAAAGGAAAAGGCTGAGTCGAAGAAGGGAGAAGAGAAGATAGAGAAGCAGAAGGAAGGGGGTAGGAAGAAAAAGAAGAGAAGGAGGAGGAGGAGGGGGAGAAGTAGAAGAAGAAGAAAAAGAAAAATGAGAAGGTGGAGAGAAAAAGGCTGGAGGGTAAAAGGCAAAAGCAGGAAGATTAATGAATAAGAGAGAAGTGTGAGGGAGAGACAACGTATAGCAAGGAAGAGATCATTTTCTTTGGCTATATATATATATATATATATATATATATATATATATATATATATATATATATATATATATATATATATATATACATATATATATATATATATATATATATATATATATATATATATATATATACATATATATAAATAAATAAATAAATATATATATATATATATATATATATATATATATATATATATATATATATATATATTTATATATATATATATATATATATATATATATATATATATATACATATATACATACATATATATAAATATATATATATATATATATATATATATATATATTTATATACATATAAATGAATTTAGTTATATATAAATATATATAACTATATTTATATATATATAGAAATATAGTTATATATATATAAATATAAATGTATATATAACTATATTTATATATATAAATATAGTTTTTATATATATATATATAAATATAGTTATATATATATATTTATATTTATATATATATATATATATATATATATATATATATATGCTTATATAGTTGTTGTTTTTTCTCCGTCTATTTATCTATTTATCTTTTCACCTCTCTTTCTCTCTCTCGCTCTCTCTCTTTCTCTTTCTCTATCGTTTCTTTTGCAGGTAGATTCCCGTCATTGCAAAAGGCAGATCTTCTTGACAGTGAGAAATTCTTGTCAGGTGTAAGTTGTTGAAGAAGGTCCGGTCACATCCCTGCGATATTGAAGAGATGGAAAATTAATTGGTGGTTCTTCTCCTCAATTAATTTCTTTCCAACAAGACGTTAAACAGAGTCACAGAGGATGGAGGACAGGACGGCCATGCGAGTAGGGTATCTTTCATCACCTGATGTGGAAGAGCCTCGAGGTATGCAGCAAGCCAAATTTATGCCACCTTCCTCAAGGCATTTTTTTTTTTTTTTTTTTTTTTTTTTTTATCTCCTTTACTTA
>BOPN01005305.1:0-2500 GCA_017312705.2 Penaeus japonicus
GTAGGGAGGGGAAGGGTGGAGGGAAGGGAAAAGGAGGGAAATGGAGTGAAAAAGAGGGAAGGAAGAGAGATGCGCAAAAAGGGGGGAAAGAAAGTGAAGTGAGAGGGAATGGGGAGGGAGGAGGAGGAAGGGGGGAATTAAAAGGGGAGACGAGAGGAAGAGAACAGAAAGGGAGGGAGGGGAGGGAGAGGAGAAAGAGAGGAAGCAAAAGGAAGGAAGGGAATTAAGGGAGATGGAAGTAGAGGGAAAGGGGGAAGGGGAGAAGAGGGAAGAAAACAAAAAGAAGCAGAGGGTTGATAAAGATAGAAAAAGGGAGACGTAGAGAAGGAAAAGCAAAGAAGAAAAAGAAGAAAAGAAGGGAAAGGGAAGAGAAAAGAAGGAGAAAGAGCGAACGAAAAGAAAGAGAAACTGGAAAACGTAAAAAAACAAACAAACTTGGAAAAAGAGAACAAGGAATAGAAAACTAAGAATAAATAATAATTGATTAAAAATATCAATAAAATGTTATGGAATGATTAATGAAATTTTATAAAACATCGAACGCGTTTGGGAAGATATCTAATTTACTTTGATAACACGTTTGATAAAATGTATAGTTGAATCATATAAACTATCAGATGAAATGGAGAAATACCTTTCATAAGATTTGAGGGACTATTAAATAAAGCATAAACAAATATTCAGAAAAATGAAAGAAAAATATTCCCCTGAAAATGAATACCTTCTTTCATAAGATACAAAGCAGAAGAGGATCAAGGAAAAGGAGCATAAGGAGGGAGAAGAAAAGGAGGTAAATTAGAAAAAAATTATGTTTATATAGGCATATATAATATATGTATATATATATATATATATATATATATATATATATATATGTATATATATATATATATATATATATATATATATATATACATATGTATATATATATGCATATATATATATATATATATATATATATATATATATATATATATATATATATATATATATATATATATATATATATATATAAATGATATATATATATATATATATATAAATATATATATATATATATATATATATATATATATATATATATATATATATATATATATATATATATATATATTTTTTTTTTATTATTTTTTTTTTTGTATGTATGTATATAGATGTAATTAATACGCAAATGTCTATGTCTATCTATCTATCCATCTATATATATATCTGTCTATCTATCTACATATCTATCAGTGGATATTTGCATGTGTGCCTGTGCTCATACTTACGTAAGTTTGCGCTTCTGTTTTTCTCAGGAAGAACCTACTTGACTTCTGACAATCAAATGAAACTATAAGTGCATTTTACTCCTTTGTAATTGGCAAATGCATCGTCGGAAGGTTATGAGGGAGCATAATAAGGCCGTCAGCTGT
The DNA here is from genome assembly GCA_017312705.2 of Penaeus japonicus. Taxonomy (NCBI): domain Eukaryota; kingdom Metazoa; phylum Arthropoda; class Malacostraca; order Decapoda; family Penaeidae; genus Penaeus; species Penaeus japonicus. Next base: position 1,416 of record BOPN01005305.1, read on the forward strand.
TGGCACATTTCTAGGACACTTCCGTCGAGCCAGAGGGACGATAATATCTGACTTGGTTTTACAAATGTTTGAACGCAGTACGGTTACAGCACTGTGTGTGTGTGTGTGTATATATATATACATATATATATATATGTATATATATATATATATACATATATATATATATATATATATATATATATATATATATATATATATATATATATATGTATACATATAATATATATATATATATATATATATATATATATATATATATATATATATATATATATATATATATATATATATATATATGTATATACATATATATATATATATATATATATATATATATATATATATATATATATATATATAGTATATGTATATATATACATATATAAAAGCTATAAACAGCATGTGTTCGTCCATTCCCCTTTCGCTTCTTCTCCTCCTTGTCTCCTCTCCCCTTCTCTCCTTCTCTCCCTCTTCCTCCGCCTCGCTCCCTGTCTGCGCACCTGCTCATGTGTGCCGCCGCGGTGCCCTAGTTCCTCGTCCTTCTGGAAAGGGGACTGACGCAGGGGACTCACTCTCTCTCTCTCTTGCTCTCTCTCTCTTTCACTGGCTCTCTTTCTCTCTCTCTCGCTCTCTCTCTCTCTCTCTCTCGCTCTCTCTCTCATTCTGTCTTTCGCATTTCGGTATGGATCCCCAAGAGGCCATAACACATGTCCTTGAGTCATTCCTGGCAAGAACGTCACCATGCCATCAGCTGATAAAGCTTCACGTTCCTCTTAAGTAACGTTCTTCAATCTTGTTTTGATTTTCAATGTGATCCATTTCGGTTATATGTATTATCCCTGTGATTATATTCTTTTTGGGCGGTATTGTATATTTGTCAGTATTGTTTTTTACGCTTTTCTTCATCCTTGTACATAAAAAAAAAGTTTTCTAATAGATAGATATGTTTGAATCTTTTATATATTCCTTCTTTGTTTACTTCATATTACTGTTTACTATCTCGCGTCTCTTCCTGCGAAGACCCATTCCTTGGACCTCTAAGGTCGCTCCTCGCAAAAAATGACGCCAATAATGACTCGCGG
>BOPN01005305.1:12500-22500 GCA_017312705.2 Penaeus japonicus
CGCGCGCGCGCACATGCGCGCGCATGCGCATCCTGCGGGCAGTAAGCGCGTGCGTAAGCGCATGCGCGCGCGTGCATGCGTGCGCATGTGCGCGCGCAGCAACAGCATGCGTTGACCGCATAGAGTATGTGCGTGCACGCGCGCAGAGCATAGCGCATAGGCGCAGTGCGTCTGGCAGCATGCGAGCGTTACGTGCGCGTGCTGAGCAGCGTGAGTGTGCGCGCGCGTTCGATGATGCGTGCGCGCAGGTTCATGCGCGCGCAGCAGGCAGCGCGTAGCGCGCGCATGCGTCTGCGCGCGCGTAAGACGCGCGGTGAGCATGCGCGCGCTACGTACACGCGTGCGCGCTAACGCGTGCGTGGAGGCGTAGCGCGCATGCGTAGCACGCGCGTATTGCGTGAACGCGCTGTCCGTGCATCTGGTGCGTGCGAGTTACGCCATGATGATGCGGGGCAGCATATGCGCGCTGATGTGAATCAGCATGCGTACGATAAAGCGCGCCTGCGATAGCCTGCGCGCGTGTGGCGCGCGCGCGTGACGAGCGCACATGCGCGCGTGAGATTTGTGCGCGCGAGCATGCGTGGTTCCGCACGTGCGTGCGATTTGATGTTCCGTGCGCGCATGCGTGCCGTGATGTGAGCGCGCATAAAGTGCGCGCGAGCCGGCGTGAGCGTGCGCCGCTATGTGAAGGCGCGCGGCGCGCATACGCGCATATTAACTGCGCGCACGCAGCGCATGCGCATGCGCGCGCATACCCTGGCGTGGACGCAGCACATGTCCGTTATCATGCGAGCGCGTGCATGCGTGTGCTACGCGCGTCCGCACGCGGCAGCGCGCATGCGCGCGCGCGCACGCGTGCATCGCGCGCGCGCGTATGCGCGCGCGCGCAGCGCGCAGTGCGCAAAGCAGAGCAAGCGCGCGTGAGAACGCGTGTGATACGTGACATGTGCGCGCAGCACGCATGCGCGATCACGCGCGCATGCGCGCGCATGCGCATGCGTGCGCGCACGACGGTGCGCACGCGCTTCAGGTGCGCGCGTGGCGCGCGTGCGCATTGATCGCGTGCATACGTGAAGTTTTGCGCTCAGGCACGCGCATGCGCGTATCGTTTGGCGCGCGCGTGCGTGAGTGATGTGTAGGTAGTGCGTAGGCAGGCGCGTGCGTGAGATGTGCGCGCAGTGTCTGGCGGTGCGCATGCCGCGTTCAGCGCATGTATGCAGCGCGCGCGCAGAGTGATGCGTGCGTGCGTGCGAGCATGTACAGCGCGCAGTAACCGCGTAGTATGTGCAGACGCAGGGCGCGCGCGTGTTAACGCGTAGCGTGCGCGCGCAGATGATCGCGCGCAGTGCGAGACGCGTGCGCGCATGCGTGCACATTACGTAGGCGCGGCAGCATCAGTGCAGATACGTGCGCGCGATGTCTGTGCGCGCGCATGCGTGCGTGCGCGTGTGCGTTGCGTCTGCGTGTGCGCGTGTAGCGCGCGAGCGTCTGCGCGTACGTGTTTGCGCGCGTGCGTTCAGGTGCGCGCAGCGTGGCTGCACGTATGTATATAGTAGCAGCGTGCGGCGTGTATGCAAGCGCGTGCGTTCATGATGCGAGCGTGCATGTGCGTGCGCGCGCGGGCGTGAGCATGCGGGCGTGCGCATGTGCGCGTGTCTGCGCAAAATTGCGCGCGTGTGCGCGCTGCTGCGTTTCCAGGCGCGTGTGTGCCAGTGCGCGGGCATAGCGCGCATGCGTTGGTCGCGCGTGCGTGCGCATCGCGCGCGCGTGGAGAGCGCGCGTGCGCGCATGCAGATGCGCATGCGCACGTCCGTGCGAGCCTGTGCGCGTGAGCATGCGCGCGCTACGGGTAAGATGCGTGCGCGCATATGCATGCGTGCGCATGCGTGTCAGCATTTCGCCTGTGTGTGCGCGCAAAGTTTGGCGTGAGTGCACATGCGTGCGTAGTTATTTGTGCGCGTGCGGGCATGCGTGTGCGCGTGATTGGCGCGCCTTGCGTGTGCGTGCGCATGTGAGGCGGTATATATGTATATATATATACATATATATACATATATATGTATATATATATATACATACGTACACACATACACACACGCACACACACACATACATACGCACACACGCAACCACACACATACGCACACACGCATACACACACACATACGCACACAAACACACACACACACGCACACACACACATACGCACACACACACACACGCACGAACACACGCACACATACGCACGCACACACACACATACGCACGCTCACACACAAACATGCACTCACACACATACGCACGCACACACACACGCGCACACACACACACGTACACACACACATACGCACACACACACACGCACGCACACACACACACATACGCACGCACACACAAACACATATAAGCACACACACACGCACGCACACAAACACACACATACGCACACACACATACGCACAGATACAAACACACATACGCACTCATACACACACACGCACACGCACATACGCACACACACACACACGCACACACACACATACGCACACACACACACACATATATGCACACACACACACGCACGCACACAAACACACACATACGCACACACACACATACGCACAGATACACACACATACGCACTCATACACACACACGCACACACACATACGCACACACATACGCACACACACACACGCACACACACATACACGCACACTCACACACATACTACACACACACACGCACACAAACACACACGCACGCACACACACACACACGCATGCACACACATACTCACACACATACACACACGCACACACACATACGCACGCACACACACATACGCATTCACACACACACATACGCACGCACACACACATACGCACGCACACACACTTACGCACGCACACACACACACACGCACAAATACAAACACACATACGCACACACACACACATACGCACGCAAACACACATAAGCATGCACACACACATATGCATGCACACACACACGCACACACACAAACACACGCACACATACACACACACATACGGACACACACACACGCACGCACACATACACATACGCAAACACACATACAAACACATATACGCCAACACACGCATGCACGCACCTATGCACAAACACATGCACACACATGCACACTCACACATATACACACACACGCACACACACACTTACGCACACACACATACGCACGTACACACACACATACACACACACACACGCACGCATACACACACATGCACGCACGCACACACACACGCACACACACACATACGCACACACACACGCACACGAACACATACGCACATACATACGCACACACACAAACATACACGCACACACACACGCACACGCACATACTCAAACACACACACGCACGCGCACACACACACGCATACACACACACATGCACACATATACTCACACATACGCACACACACACGCGCACACACATATTCACATACACACGCACGCACACACATACGCACGCACACACACATGCAAACACACATACTCACACACACATACGCACACACGCACAAACACATACGAACACACACATATATGCACACACACAAATACACACATACACATACATACACACATGCACACACACATAGGCACACATACACACACAAACGCACAGACACACATATTCACGAACGCACACACACACGCACACACACATACGCACACACACACGCAAACACACACGCACACACACGCACATTCACACACATACACACACATGCACACATACACGTACGCACACACACATATGCACGTACACACACACATACGCACACACACACGCACGTATACACACACATGCACGCACGCACAATCACACACGCACACACATACGCACACACACACGAACACATATGCACACACACACAAACACACAAGCTCACACACGCACACGCACATACTCAAACACACACGCAGGCGCACACACACACGCATACACACATATGCAGGCACACACACACGCGCACACACGTGTACGCACACACACACGCACACATATACTGACACATACGCACACACACACGCGCACACGCACATACTCACACACACACGCGCGCACACACATACGCACGCACACACACACATGCAAACACACATACTCACACACACATACGCACACACGCACGCACACACACACACGCACAAACACATACGCCCATACACATATATGAATACACACACAAACACACACATACTCACACATACATACGCACACATGCACTAACACATACGAACACACACATATATGCACACACACAAATACACACATACGCATACATACACACATGCACAGACACATAGGAACACATACACGCAAACACACACATACGCACACATACACGCACACACACATATGCACGAACGCACACACACATGCACACAAACATACGCACACACACACGCACACACACACTCATACGCATATACACACACATATGGACGCACACACACACGCGCGCGCACACACACATACGCACACACATATGCAAACACACATACTAACACACATACGCACACTCACACATACACACACACATGCAAACACACATACGCACAGACTCACAAATCCGCAAAAACACATACGCAAACACATACGAACGAATACACACACATACGCACGCACACATATAGGCATGCACACACATATAAGCACACATACACACACACACATAGGCACACACATACGCACGCACACACACGCACACTCACACACATACACACACACGCACACATACACGTACGCACACACACATACGCACACAAACACGCACGAATACATACACATGCACACACGCACACACACACACGCACACACACATACGCACACACACACGAACACATACGCACATACATACGCACACACACACAAACACACACGCACACAGACAAGCACACGCACATACTCAAACACACACGCAGGCGCACACACACACGCATGCACACACATATGCACGAACGCACACACACACGCACACACACACGTACACACTCATACGCATGTACACACACATATGGACGCACACACACACGCGCGCGCACACACACATACGCACACACATATGCAAACACACATACTAACACACATACGCACACTCACACGCACACACACATACTCACACACACACACGCAAACACACATACGCACACATACACAAATCCGCAAAAACACATACGCAAACACACACGCACGAATACACACACACACGCAAGCACACATACTCACACACACACGCACGCACACATATAGGCATGCACACACATACAAGCACACATACACACATGCACACACACATAGGCAGACACATACGCACGCACACACACGCACACTCACAAACATACACACACACATACACGTACGCACACACACATACGCACACAAACACGCACGAATACATACACATGCACACATGCACACACACACACGCACACACACATACGCACACACACACACGAACACATACGCACATACATACGCACACACACACAAACACACACGCACACACACACAAACACACGCACATACTCAAACACACACGCAGGCGCACACACACAAGCATACACACATATACACGCACACACACACGTGCACACACACATACGCAAACACATACACGCACACATATAGTGACACACACGCGCACACGCACATACCCACACACACACGCACGAATACACACACACGCAAGCACACATACTCACACACACATATAGGCATGCACACACACGCACACTCACACACATACACACACACGCACACATACACGTACGCACACACACATACGCACGTACACACACACATACGCATACACACATGCACGAATACACATACATGCACACACGCACACACACATACGCACACACACACGAACACATACGTACGCACACACACAAACACACACACACACACACACACACACACACACGCACACAGATACTGACACATACACACACACACACGCGCACACGCACATACTCACACACACACGCACGCACACACATACGCACACACACACACATGCAAACACACATACTCACACACACACGCAAACACACACACACACACACGCACATTCACACACATACACACACATGCACACATAAACGTACGCACACACACATATGCACGTACACACAATCACACACGCACACACACATACGCACACACACACGAACACATACGCACATACATACGCACACACACACAAACACACACGCACACACATGCACACGCACATACTCAAACACACACGCAGGCGCACACACACACACATACACACATATGCAGGCACACACACACGTGCACACACGTGTACGCACACACACACACACACACATATACTGACACATACGCACATACACACGCGCACACGCACATACTCACACACACACACGCGCGCACACACATACGCACGCACACACACATGGAAACACACATACTCACACACATATACGCACACACGCACGCACACACACATGCACAAACACATACGACCATACACATATATGAATACACACACAAACACACACATACGCACACACACACACACATACTCACACACACACACGAACGCACATACGTACGCACACACACACGCCAACACACATACAAACACATATACGCACACACACGCACGCACGCACAAACGAACGCACACACACATACGCACACACACATATATGTAAACTCACAAGCACACACACATATACACATACACACACACACATACGCACACATATACACATGCACACACACATACGCACACACATAATCACAAACACATGCACACACACGCACACTCACACACATACACACACACGCACACACACACTTACGCACACACACATACACACGTACACACACACATACGCACACACACACGCACGCATACACACACATGCACGCACGCACACACACACGCACACACACACATACGCACACACACACGTACACGAACACATACGCACACACACACAAACACACACGTACACACACACGCACACTCACATACTCAAACACACACACGCACGCGCACACACACACGCATACACACACACGCACACATATACTCACACATACACACACACACACGCGCACACACATATTCACACACACACGCACGCACACACATACGCACGCACACACACATGCAGACACACATACTCACACAAACATAAGCACACACGCACAAACACATATGAACACACAAATATATGCACACACACAAATACACACATACGCATACATACACACATGCACAGACACATAGGCACACATACACGCAAACACACACATACGCACACACACACATATGCACGAACGCACACACACACGCACACACACATACGCACACACACACGCACACACTCATACGCACGTACACACACATATGGACGCACACACACATACGCACACACACACGAACACATACGCACATACATACGCACACACACACAAACACACACGCACACACATGCACACGCACATACTCAAACACACACGCAGGCGCACACACACACACATACACACATATGCAGGCACACACACACGTGCACACACGTGTACGCACACACACACACGCACACATATACTGACACATACGCACATACACACGCGCACACGCACATACTCACACACACACACGCGCGCACACACATACGCACGCACACACACATGCAAACACACATACTCACACACATATACGCACACACGCACGCACACACACATGCACAAACACATACGCCCATACACATATATGAATACACACACAAACACACACATACGCACACACACACACACATACTCACACACACACACGAACGCACATACGTACGCACACACACACGCCAACACACATACAAACACATATACGCACACACACGCACGCACGCACAAACGAACGCACACACACATACGCACACACACATATATGTAAACTCACAAGCACACACACATATACACATGCACACACACACATACGCACACATATACACATGCACACACACATACGCACACACATAAGCACAAACACATGCACACACACGCACACTCACACACATACACACACACGCACACACACACTTACGCACACACACATACACACGTACACACACACATACACACACACACACGCACGCATACACACACATGCACGCACACACACACACACACACACACACACACACACACACACACACACACACACACACACACACACACACACACACACACACACACACACACACACGCACACTCACACACACACACACACACACGCACGCGCACACACACACGCATACACACACACGCACACATATACTCACACATACACACACACACACGCGCACACACATATTCACACACACATGCACGCACACACATACGCACGCACACACACATGCAGACACACATACTCACACACACATAAGCACACACGCACAAACACATATGAACACACAAATATATGCACACACAAATACACACATACGCATACATACACACATGCACAGACACATAGGCACACATACACGCAAACACACACATACGCACACATACACGCACACACACACATATGCACGAACGCACACACACATACGCACACACACACGCACACACACACGCACACACTCATACGCACGTACACACACATATGGACGCACACACACACGCGCGCACACACACACATACGTACACACATATGCAAACACACATACGCACACTCACACGCACACACACACATACTCACACACACACACGCAAACACATATACGCACACACACACAAATCCGCAAAAACACATACGCAAACACACACGCACGAATACACACACACACGCACGCACACATATAGGCATGCACACACATACAAGCACACATACGCACATGCACACACACATAGGCACACACATACGCACGCACACACACGCACACTCACACACATACACACACACGCACACATACACATACGCACACACACATACGCATGTACACACACACATACGCACACACACACGCACGAATACATGCACATGCACACACGCACACACACACATGCACACACACACACGCACACACACATACGCACACACACACGAACACATACGCACATACATACGCACACACACACAAACACACACGCACACACACACAAGCACACGCACATACTCAAACACACACGCAGGCGCACACACACACGCATACACACATATACACGCACACACACACGTGCACACACACATACGCACACACACACGCACACATATAGTGACACATACGCACACACACACGCGCACACGCACATACCCACACACACACGCACGAATGCACACACACGCAAGCACACATACTCACACACACACGCACACATACACATACGCACACACACATACGCATGTACACACACACACGCACGAATACATGCACATGCACACACGCACACACACATGCACACACACACACGCACACACACATACGCACACACACACGAACACATACGCACATACATACGCACACACACACAAACACACACGCACACACACACAAGCACACGCACATACTCAAACACACACGCAGGCGCACACACACACGCATACACACATATACACGCACACACACACATACACACACACACACGCACACATATAGTGACACATACGCACACACACACGCGCACACGCACATACCCACACACACACGCACGAATGCACACACACGCAAGCACACATACTCACACACACACGCACGCACACATATAGGCATGCACACACACACAAACACACATACACACATGCACACACACATAGGCACACACATATGCACGCACACACACGCACACTCACACACGTACACACACACGCACACATACACGTACGCACGTACACACACACATACGCACGAATACACATACATGCACACACGCACACACACATACGCACACACACAC